>APFE031734078.1:1141-19117 GCA_000404065.3 Pinus taeda | reverse complement strand
GGAAAGGGAAAGAAGCATGCTCAGTGGTGCCGGGTTAGGACAGGAATTCTGGGCAGAGGCGGTGGATATTGCATGTTAACTGGTCAACAGGTCACCTTCATCAGCGTTGGAGGATAAGACTCCACAAGAAGTATGGACTGGTAAGAAACCCTCTCTTTCACATCTGAGGGGATTTGGATGTGATGCATATGTACATGTTCCAAAGGAGAAACGAACCAAGTTGGATAGTAAATCTGAAAAGTGCATCTTTATTGGGTAGGATGGTTTAAAGGGTTATAAGCTTTGGAACCTAGGTAACAAGGAAGGTTGTGTACAGTCGAGATGTAGTGTTCAGAGAGGTGAAAGATGTTATTAAACATGAAGTCCAACCACAGGAACCTGTGAAGATAGAGTTTGAACTAAAGGAGGAAGAATCAGACTCTGTAGCAGAGGAGGAATCAGAAGATGAAGAGCCACAAACTCCGGCTGTGAGAAGATCAGCTCGAGAAAGAAGGCAGGCAGAAAGGTATAGTCCATCTGTTTTCTATTCAAACTTTGCTTTGTCTGTTACGGATGATGATCCTAGAACTGTGAAGGAAGCAGTGGATTCAGAGGATGGAAAACTCTGGAAAGAGGCCATGGTTGATGAAATGGCATCTTTGCACAAAAATGAGGCTTGGGATCTGGTAGAGTTGTCGGCTGGAAGGAAACCCATTGGCAGAAAATGGGTGTTCAAGAAGAAGACAAATGCAGAAGGGAAGGTGGAGAAATATAAAGCTCGGTTGGTAGCAAAAGGTTATTCCCAGGTGCCGAGAATTGATTTTGGTGATATTTTTTCTCCTGTGGCCAAGGTAACTTCTATTAGATTACTTTTATCTGTTGCTGCTGCTTTTGATTTTGAGGTAGAACAGATGGATGTGAAGACAACATTTCTTCACGGGGATTTGGAAGAGAAATCTACATGAAGCAACCTGAAGGCTTTGCAGTGAAGGGTAAGAAAGAACTGGTATGCAAGTTAAAGAAGTCTCTGTATGGGTTAAAACAGTCACCAAGGATGTGGTATCAGAAATTTGATACATTTATACGGGGACTTGGCTTCACCAGAAGCAAAGAAGATCATTATGTTTATTTTAAATTAATTGGTGACCATGTTATTTATATGGTCTTATATGTGGATGATATGTTGCTGGTTGCAAATGACAAAGAAATTATCCAGGATTTGAAGACCCAATTGTCCTCCAAATTTGACATGAAAGGTCTTGGTGCTGCAAACTATATTTTGGGCATGGAAATTAAAAGAGATTGGGCAAAGAGGCAGCTTTGGTTAAACCAGAGGAAGTATGTTGAGACAATATTGCAGAGGTTTAATATGCAGGATAGTAAACCGGTGAAGGTTCCTATTCCTGTAGGTGTAAGGTTATCTGCTAAACAGTGTCCCAAGACACAAGAAGATGAAGAGGACATGCCCTGTGTTCCATATGCAAGTGCAGTCGATAGCCTGATGTATGCGATGGTCTGTACTAGAGAAGACAATGCACATGCAGTGGGAGTATTGAGCAAGTTTATGTCAAAACTAGGGAAGGAGCACTGGACAATAGTGAAGCGGGTTTTCAGGTATTTGTGTGGCACTAGTGATTATGGTTTGTGTTACCAAGGAAGACCAGGATTGGATAGAGTGTTGGATATTCATGGCTTTGTTGATGCAGACTGGGCTAGAGATCTAGATGAGAGAAGATCTACAAGTGGGTATGTGTTTAACCTATTTGGAGGTGCAATCAGTTGGAGGAGTAAGAAACAATCTATAGTGGCACTATTACAGAGGCAGAATACATGGCAGCCACTCATGCAAGCAAGGAAGCAGTTTGGTTGCAGAGATTGTGTTCAAATATGGGGTGATTACAGGGAGCTATAAGGATAGACTGTGACGGCCAAAGTGCAGTTTTCTGGCAAAGAACCTTGCATATCATTCAAAGACAAAGCACATTGATGTTTAGTATCACTTTGTGAGGGATATGATAGAAGACAAAAAGGTGTTATTGGTAAAGGTGGACACTTTGAAGAATATTGCAGATGCATTGACAAAATCTGTGAGCTTTGAGAAGTTCTCTTGGTGTAGAGAATCAAAGGGCATTGTAGGGCTGGATAAATGACTAAGCCCTCTTATGGCCCCCTGTGGAAAGAAAAAACAAGTGGGAGAATGTTGGGTTTCATTATATTCTTTCCACGAATAGCCCACGTAGTTAACCGGGGGGTTAGAAGAGAGGCGGAGCCCCCCCTTCGTTGCACCGATTGCGTAGCGGGGGGAGTCACAGGGGGTTTGAGGGGTGCAGGTAACCCCACTCTATGGGGTCTAGGGCAGTGCCCTAGAAAATTTTGGTTTTGGACCCTATGTTAGGTTGGGCAGACCTAGCTATGGTTTTGCGCATGTTTTTCGCACATGGTTTTGGACAGGATGGTTTTCGGTCCATGGTTTTTGACGAGATGGTTTTCAATCCATGATTTTGGATGCGATGGTTTTTAGTCCATGGTATTGGATGCTTTGGCATGTATAAATATGTATCGTAACATTGAAAGGAATATAATGAGAAATCAAGTTGGTAGTCCCGATTTTGGGATCCAGGGGAAAATATTTGTGTAAATGTGTTTTATGTGTTATGCTCTCGCATTGTTTATTTTTTGGGTTTTAGAATTCGTATGCAGATAATTTCTATACGGGGTTAAAACCTACAAAAACTTATGTCAAGTTTTAAAAAACAACAGTTTGGAGTAATCCAAGACTGTCTCAGGAATGGCCGACGCGATTGAAGGCTATGAATTGTAAGGTAATTTTGACTGAGGTTGGACTTCTCTTGAACATATCGGTGACATGAAATTATGACTTGATAGCATTTGACTCAGAAAGTAATAGGACCATAAACTAGTTATAAAACTTTCAACAAGTTATGGTCAACTGAGAGGCAAATGGATCTTCCAACTCGGACACAAAGGTGACAAAGTGTCATGTTCAAGAGCGACATACTATCTTTTACAATATAAACAGACGTTCTTTCCCAATTTTTCCCCACCATTACGGGAAAGTACCTCTTTATTTTTGGCAAGCTTGAGGAGGATAACATACGCTTGTTTTATAAGTTCATCCTTTGGGTGAGTCCTTCTGAGTATTTTTAATGAACCCTAGGAAGTAGTGATTTTCTCTCATCATTATTGATAAGTCCTATGTTGTTTAAGTTTTACGAGTCCAGTGAAGGAGTAACTCGATGTCATTTTCATGTTTAAAGAGTTCGGAAAGGCACAAAAAGAAAACTCATTCAGTTCTTTCAACATAAAGTTTTAACGATCCTGGAGAAAGTAAAGCTCGATGTTTTTTTTTATTTTTAGAGAGTCAGGAGAAAAACATAAGTAGACTCTAAAGTGTCCTTTTTCATAATTTTAGTCTCTCAAGCCTTGAAAAGGGTAAAATAATGTAGGAGAGAACTCTATTGACCATGATTAGTCAACGTATACCTTTTTCGTAAATAGTCTAGTTCACTTCGTAAAAAGGGTAAACCTATACTAAATAAACAATTGTTCATTTATTTTTATGAGTTCGAATAGTCAAGTACTTGACGATATTTTCATGTTTAAGGAGTTTGAAAAGGACTTAAAGAGAACTCTAGTATTTTTCTTTTTTGTAAGTTTTAACGAGTCCAAAAAGTGATAAAAGCATACTCATATCATTGACTTTCAATTTAATTAATGAGCAAGAAAAGATGGAAATAACTACACATTTTCATGTACGTTTTATGAGCATGAAAAAAAATAGTAAAAGACACTCAGGATTTTCATGAGGTTAACAAGTCTTGAAAATAATAACTGAAATGGACTTGAGATAGGTTTAATTTTTATACAAGATTGAAACAAAAGAAGATTATGCTTGAGAGTGGTTTCATTTTTACACAAGCTTGAAACAAATAAAAACTATTCTTGAGAGTGGTTTCATGCCCCGAACATACCGACATAGGTACTTCCCCCCAAGATTTGTTCCATTTTCCTGAGTAGACTATTGGTTACTAATAGGCAGATGAAATGAAGATTCATCTACGAGATCAGGTGAAAGACTTGACTCAATTTGAGGAGGACTTATTTCATTTTTTTAACTAGCTTGACACAAGAAAAGAACTATGCTCATATCACCTTGTTTCAATTGTTAACGAGCTTGTCACAAGAAAAATAACTATGCTCATGGAACCTTGTTTCATTTTTAATGAGCTTGACACAAGAAAATGAACTATGATGATAGGAATGTATTTAATTTTTTTAACGAGGTTGACACAGTAAAAGAACTATCCTCATAAGGCCTTGTTTCATTTTTTTAACGAGGTTGACACAATAAAATAAATATCCTCATGGGTGTTGGTTCATGGCTTCCATTTGGAAGAAACACATGCCAAGGTATCCTTCCTGACCATGGATTCCAAGAGATCTTCATTAGAATGAAGAAACACATGTTAAGATAATTAATGGGGATAAGAAAATTAGGTTCAAATATCCCCATTGAAGGGTCCACCATGTCAATTACTAGATTTGAGTCAAAATAAGTCGAGAAAATAGTGTGAGTCTCGTTTGCATCAGTAATTGAAAATACGAGACTGGTTTCCACATAATTAACCCGTGGCAGGGTAGTTACCAATTACATATAAGTAACATTCTGGGATGTCAGATGACAGGTAGTCGAATCAAGATCAATGCACAAAAGTTGGTTAATAGTCACAATGTTTCCATTGTGAGGAAAGGACATCACACAAAAGAGTGTCAATACGACAACTTTCATGGCATAGACATAGTCTTGGCCAAGGAAAAAATTAAAATCCAAGGGGCCTTGAGATCAATAAAACAATTTCACCTTCCACAATAATAGGTAACTTAGGAAGGATCCCTAAAGGTTCATTAATGGTTATGTTAAAATCCAAAATATTTTTTGTAACAGGCACAAGTTGAGGGGAACCTAAAGCTTGCCAAGCAGATGAGGATTAAATACTGACAAAAGCACCTTCATCTACATATGTGCAATGCACATTCTTATCATACACTTTCACAATGATTTGGAAAGGGGTGGAAGAAGGAAGATGAAGTCCTATCAGTTTACTCCAATCAAAGGAAATAACCTCAGTACATGGAGGGGGATCAATGGAAATAAGTGAAATTGCCCCATGTGTAGAAGAATCTGAAGTAACAAGAAGAACCTGAGTGGTATTAATTTCACTCTCTAAAGGGAGAGTGGGATTGATCGGAGATGGAATTGAGTCGATCACTTGATTAATGAAAAACTCATCAACCTGGGTGATATATGTTTCACTCTCCAATGGAATAGTGGGATTGACTGTACTTGGAATTATATCAACCACTTCGTCAACTGATGGTAGGTTGGGAGAAAGTTTTTGGGTCTTTCTGGTCTCCTCCGGTTGGTTTGTTTCAAGTGTTCATTGAGGGATTTGATAGAAATAATAATTTACGGTAACCAGTTGGAAGTTGTTGTTGTGAAGCAGTAAGTTTTTCCAAAAATTTTGAGGCTTCATCCATATGAGGGAAAAGGTGACTATGATGAATCCCTTTGCATAACCTACAAGGAAACCTAACTTTACCCTTTTTCTCGGTAACCTCACAATCACTGGTTGATGGGTCAATAATAAGTTGACAAGAACTTTCTGACCATACTTCAAAGACCTTAGGAATACTAGGAAAATCGATAAGGAAGTGGTCACCCTTACAAAGATTGCAAGAGTATTTGGGCTTGTGATGCATATTGGAAGTCTCATAAACATTACCACTACTTATAGCCATGGTTGGTTGGTTGACTTGTTTCTTATCTCATTTCTTCTTCTCTTAGTCACCTAGTTACTAGCATAAAGGATTTTACCAAGTGAAGAATAAGAAAGGGAGGATGACACGTTGGGTGAAGAAGGTAAGGGGTCTACATGAGGTTGGTGATGTTGAGATGATGAACTTGGTTGAGGTGAACAAATCAGTTGAGGTGGAATATTTTGGGTATTTTGGATTAAATAAGTTGAAAACAACCACACCAATAAACCTATCGTGAATTCGAGATGTGACAACGTAGCCATATAATGAGGACCGACATTTGAAAAGTCAGGTAAAGGACGAGGATTTCCGCTAAAAGGGGGTTCTTTATCGGTAAATTTTGACATTGTGGTCATTATATTCAACTTAGATAATTTTATTACCAATATTAATAACTCAAAATTACAATCCACACCTAAGGTCATTAAAGAGTAAAAACAAGCAAATAACACACACTAGTAAATCAAAGGAGTCAAACCATGCAAACAATTTTTTCACAGAGAAATCACTAGTTGGTGATGAAATCCAATGTCACAGAGATCAATGTGAAAATTGAAAAAAGATAGAGTGGGTTGAACCAGTTACGTTGGCAACCTACTTAATGAACACGATCTGGTGCAAATAAGTTCACTTTTCCATCTCGAGTGAAGAATACCCTCCAAAAAGGCCCAAGTGAGTCTAGCCAATGTCTATTCTAGGTACAACAGAGACTTCCCCTCTGTCGTCACCTCGAGTAATAGCCCTAAGATTATGGTCTCTAAGCTTACTACGTAAAACAATTTAACCTAGGGAGACAGTCGTCAATCAGACGTACATGCAAGGGCAGAGTAACAAAGCTCAATCCCCTTGAAAGTTCCTCAACGTGTTTAATCTAAGGTTTACTTCCAAGTGACTCCCTAGTACATTTCAGAACCATTTTTAATATGTGTAAATCAATCTATCATAACTAATGAAGTGGGGTCGATCAGTCCACTAGGTTCGATATGATCTCATGCTTAAATCCTTTGTAAGGGGAGCTTCTAAGAGCCAAATTGAAGTAAATGGATTTACTCCCTATCACAAGATTCTAATGTGTGTTTGCAACTTTGGAAAGTTAACACACTTCTCTATTCCAAATCCCTACAACCTGATCTAATGTAGGTGGAAAAGAGACCTAAAATAATACAAAAATTCTAAATTGATTTTGTTAGCATTGTTTTATAAAGTTGTTACTTAATTAAAGGGTAAATGAATGTGAAACTGATGGTGTTATGACTTGACTCAAAATTTTAATACAATCGAACATGATATTGTAATATTTTCATTTTGATGAATTGTAACTAAAATAAGGGAAGAGGTTTCATTAACTTTTCAAAAAATACAAGAATCAATGAATAATTTTCAAGATACACATCAAAGAGAATCCAAAATACATGATTCTTGGCTCTTCTTTGAGAAATGAAACCTAAATTCCTCAAAATCTAATTTGCAAGAAGAAAAATGTTGACCTTATCAACTTCTTACATACCCAAAAACAAACAATGAATTCTTCCTTCAACATACACAAGCTATAATTCTAATTTGACTCAAGGAGTTACAAACCACAATAAATAGAAGATTGTGTTGTCTTATAGAGAGAAAAAATCAGTAATCACTTTAACAAAAAAACAAACTCCCAATATCATGTGCTCTCTTGAAAAACCCTAAATTTTCCTAATACTAATGACACTTTGCAATTAAGAAAACGAAGTACTTAATTTGACATAAAAAAGGACAAACTCAAACTATCTCAACAATGACTGGTACTTCTGTTGATTAATTAGCAATTCACCAGATCAAACTTTTAACCCTAATTTTCAAAAGTAAATAATTCTTCAAAAAAGGCAACCCAAAAAGTCAAACCAAAATAAGGAGGAGATTTCTAAAAGTTAAACAAGTCTAACTAAACAAAACAATCAAAAGTTCATCGATCCAGCAATGAGAAAGCTTAAATTTTCAAAAATTCTAGGTATGTGTGTAGGCAATAGATCAATCTAGTGCGCATACACACTGTTGCTAAGGGATAAGTGCACACATTCGAAAATTAAAAAAAATAAATAAAAACAAGTCAAACAAATCATAAAATCTAGACTTTCAAAAATTTTCAAGCAATCAAAGAGGGCTATGACAAAAGGATCAAAAGTCAAAACAAGGAGATGGTGGAGAATGAGACTTTCCCTAGTGGAGTTTCCAATTTGTTACGTGCACTAATCCTTCTTACCGATAAGATGGATCTCCTTAGATCTCAAACGAAATATAGTAACAAATAAGAAAAATACTACAACCTTTCCTTAGCTAATGATTGATTGAAACAACTAATATGTGAGGGATCACTTACAAGTTTAACAAAGTATTTGTTGAAGTCCTTTCAGTGCCTTCTTCAGTTGGCTTCTCCTTGATGCTTTAAAGATCATTCCATTGCTTTCCACAACTTCTCCATGATGTTTCGAAGAAGATTTGCATAGACTAAAACACACAAAGGATCCAAGCATCTAGTATATAGAATGAAAAGTAAATAAAACACTTAACTCAACATACATCATAAATTGAATCAATAACTAGTCATAACCTATGTGAGTGATCAAATAATATCACAAATGATATCATAATATACATGGTTAGGAAATAAAATTTTATTTTTATAGAATATAAAGGAGAACAAACTTCCAACCTCAATGCCTTGATGTTACAAGCCTCTTCCCACGGTATCCAACCTTCACCTTGGATGCAAATCTTTCTAGTCCTATTTCTATAGCATAAGCCTACCTTCAATGGTCCTCCCTAATCCTCTAGCCCGTGTTTGACTTATAGGCCAAAAGGAGGAGGTTTGGGATCCTCTTCCTAAGGGATGAGATCCACAAATGGTGGGATAGGGAATCCTCAAAGAGGGGGAAGTATCTCCATGATGGGAGGGATTAGGTTTGATTAATCATTAATTCAAAACTTTTAGTTGGGAAATATTTGACTAACAAATATTCTAGACTTTACTTTTTATTTTTTACTTGCATTGAGTCATGTGTGCAGGACACAATGTAAGACAAAGTGCACTTTTGTGGATACTCTAATGGTCTCTTCTATGTATGCGCAAAAAATAACTAGGGAGCTGTGCAGGAAGTCAAAAATAGATTTTTGGGCCTTAAGATCCAAGAATTTCATTCTCTTTGGGATTGTTTAGGTTCTATATTTTTAGGGGGATGCTTTGGAACACTTTGATGGATAATGAAAGATCCATACTAACGGTCATTTTTATAATACGACAAAATAATGTGTAACAGTATGTGGCTGTTATGTAGAAAAAGAACATGAGAGAGAGCTCATAGAAGAAAGGAGAAATGAATATAGTACAAAAAAGAACACAAAACACATGGGTAGTAGTGAATGTGAATATGCAAGGGAGAAATGACACTCTCTAGTCAATGGTATGTAATGGGGACAACGTTATCAGTGATTTGTTGAGGCTAGTGGTGTGTGCTTGTGATTGGTTAGCCAGTGAAAGTTTAGTTGAAGGTTGAATCACTCAGTTCTTGCTTATTGAACTGATAAACCACTAGGGCAGTTTCCAGAAGGCTGAAAAACCACTTTGAAGGCTAAGACACCTAGGTATTTACTAAAAATGGGCTAATAAAACACTAAGTTCTTTCCTTACGGTTGATAAACCACTTATGTGCTTTCTCAGTAAGATGATAAACCACCTAGATAGTGGGCTCTTGGCTTTGATAGTGCTTTCATGGAGAATCCAATTGATGAACGACCTATATAGTGTAGGTTTTAACCTCGTACAGAAATTACCTACATACGAATTCTAAGAACACAGAAAAATAAACAATGCAAGAGCATAATACATAAAACACATATACACAGATATTTTCCCCCGGATCCCAAAGATGGGACTACCAACTTGATTTTTCATTATGTTCCTTTCAATGTTAAATACATATTCATACATGCTGAAGCATCCAATACCGTGGACCAAAAACCATCGCGTCCAAAACCATGTGCGAAAAACACGCACAAAACCATAGGTAGGTCTACCCAACCTAATATAGGGTCCAAAACCAAAATTTTCCAGGGTGCTACCCTGAACCCCATAGAGTGGGGTTACCTGCACCCCTCAAACCCCCCGTGACTCCCCCCACTACGCAATCGATGGAACGAAGTGGGGCCTCCGCCCCCCTTCTAACCCCTCGGTTAACTATGTGGGCTAGTTGTGGAAAGAATATAACAAAACCCAACATTCTACCACTTGTTGTTTTCTTTCCACAGGGGGCCACAAGAGAGCTTAGTCATTTATCCAGCCCTACAATGCCCATTGTTTCTCTACGCTAAGAGAAATTCTCAGAGCTCACAGATTTTGTCAATGCATCTGTAGTATTCTTCAAAGTGTCCACCTTTACTAGCAACATCTTTTTGTCTTCTATCATATCCTTCACAAAGTGATACTGAACATCAGTGCGCTTTGTCTTTGAATGATATGCAGGGTTCTTTGCCAAGAATATTTCACTTTGGTTGTTACAGTTTATCTTTATAGCTCCCTGTACTAACCCCATACTTGAACACAATCTCTACAACCAAACTGCTACCTTGCTTGCATGAGTGGCTGCCATGTATTCTGCCTCTATAGTTGATAGTGCCACTACAGATTGTTTCTTACTCATCCAACTGACTACACCTCCAAATAGGTTAAACACATACCCACTTGTAGATCTTCTCCAATCCAAAACTCCAACCTAATCTGTATCAACAAAGCCACGAATATCCAACACTTTGTGCAATCTAGGTCTTCCTTGGTAGCACAAACCATAATCACTAGTGCCACACAAATATGTGAAAACCTGCTTCACTGTTGTCCAGTGCTCCTTCCCTGGTTTTGACATAAATCTGCTCAATACTCCCACTGCATGTGCAATGTTTGGTCTAGTACAGACCATTTCATACGTTAGACTATCGACTGCACTTGCATATGGAACATGGGGCATGTCCTCTTCCTCTTCTTGTGTCTTGGGACACTGTTCAATAGATAACTTTACACCTACAGGAATAGGAACCTTCATTGGTTTACTATTTTGCATATTAAACCTCTGCAATATTGTGTTGACATACTTCCTCTAGTTTAACCAGAGCTTCCTCTTTTTCTGATCTCTTTTAATTTCCATGCCCAAAATATAGTTTGTAACACCAAGATATTTCATGTCGAATTTGGAGAACAAATGGGTCTTCAAATCTTAGATAATTTCTTTGTCATTTCCAACCAGCAATATATCATCCACATACAAGACCAGATAAATGACATGGTCACCAATTAATTTAGAATACACATAGTGATCTACTTTGCTTCTGGTGAAGCCAAGTCCCCGTATAAATGTATCAATTTTATGATACCACATCCTTGGTGATTGTTTTAACCCATACAGAGACTTCTTTAACTTGCATACCAGTTCTTTCTTACCCTTCACCGCAAAGCCTTCAGGTTGCACATGTAGTTCTCCTCTTCCAGATCCCCATGAAGAAATGTTGTCTTCACATCCATCTGTTCTACCTCAAAATCAAAAGCAACAACAATAGATAAAAGTAATCTAATAGAATTTACCTTGGCAACAGGAGAAAAAATATCACCAAAATCAATTCCTGGAACCTGGGAATAAACTTTTGCTACCAACCCATCTTTGTATTTCTCCACATTTCTTTCTTCATTTTTCTTCTTCTTGAACACCCATTTGCTACCAATGGGTTTCCTTCCAGCTGGAAACTCCACCATATCCCAAGCCTCATTTTTGTACAAAGATGTCATTTCATCAACCATGGTCTCTTTCCAGAGTTTTCCATCCTCTGAATCTACTACTTCCTTCACAGTTCTTGGATCATCATCAGTAATAGATAAAAGCAAAATTTGAACAGAAATTAGATGGAATATACCTTTCTGGTTACCTTCTTTCTCAAACTGATCTTCTCACACCCGGAGTTTGTGGCTCTTCATCTTCTGATTCCTCCTCTGATGTAGAGTCTGATTCTTCCTCCTTTAGCTCAAATTCTATCTTCTCAGGTTCCTTTGGTTGGACTTCATGTTTAATAACATCTTTTACCTCTCTGAACACCACATCTCAGCTGTACACAACCTTCCTTGTTACTGGGTTCTAAAGCTTATAACCCTTTAAACCTTCCTTATGCCCAATAACAATGCACTTTTCAGATTTACTATCCAACTTGGTTTGTTTCCCCTTTAGAACATGTACATATGCATCACATCCAAATACTCTCAGACATGAAAGAGAGGGTTTCTTACTAGTCCATACCTCTTGTGGAGTCTTATCCTCCAATGCTGATGAAGGCGATCTCTTGACTAGGTAACATGTTGTCTCCATCGCCTTTGCCTAGAATTCTTGTCCTAACCTGGCATCACTGAGCATGCTTCTTGCCCTTTCCATCAATGTCTTGTTCATTCTTTCTACAACTCCATTTTGCTCAGGTGTCTATGGAGTAGTCTTCTGCAGTGCTATACCACACTTCTTACAGAATTCTTCAAATTCCTTACTGTGAAACTCTCCACCGTTATCTATCCTCAACACCTTTATCTTCTTTTGTGTCTGGTTTTCCACCAGAACCTTAAATTCTTTAAACCTGTCAAAGACTTTGGATTTCTTCTTGAGGAAATATATCCATGTATTCCTTGAGAAGTCATCTATAAAGGACACATAGTACACAGACTTACCCAGTGATAGAACCTTCACAGGTCCAAACACATCATTATGCACAAGCTCTAATATCTGTTTCACCCTCTTACCACCAGAGGGAAAACTCAATCGATTCTGCTTCCCATATACACAATTTTCATAGAAATCAAAATCCAAAGATCTATTACTCATACCTTCTACCATACGTTTACCATAAAGTATTCGAAGGCCCTTCTCTCTAATATGTCCAAGCATTTGATGCCACAACATGGTCTTCTCTCTGGAGACCACTAGATTTTCTGCTTCACTTTCTAGAACCATAGAACTGTTGCACCCATCAACAACAATGCTACCTTGTAGCTTGTATATATTTCCAGTTCGAACTCCCCGCATCAATACCAGTGCTCCCTAAACCATCTTGCAGGTATCCTTCTCAAACACTATTTTTACACTTGCATCATCCAACTTGCTTACATAAATCATATTTCTAGCCAATGCAGGAATATGGAGAACACCCAGAAGTGTTCTAACCCTTCCACCTTGCAAATTCAAGTTTACTTTTCCACAACCAATGATTCTAGCCTTCTGTTGTGGCCAACAACAACCCCCCTTTTTATTTAGTATTAATAATAACACTAAATAAATGGGGACCCTTCTAAAATAAAAAAAATAGCACTTAGAATTCCCTTTTAATAAAACACACTATCATAAACTTAAGATTCTTATCTTTCCTCGCTTTATGCACATTTTGAATTTAATTATTAAAACTTCCCTATAAAGAATTGCAACATTACCATAAAATCTAGGAAAAACATCCGCAAATGCAAAGTCTTAAGTATTATGAAAAGTTTCAAATAAAATCAGTCTCTTAATGATGAACATCGCATCGCAAAAGGGTACGGAGGGCATCATATATAAAGAAACTGTCGAAATTGTGAAAACACGATGATGCGAGATCGCGAGCCACACAGATTCATCACATATTGCAAATGGCATCTCGTAGTCACATAATGAAGCAAATGACTGTTAAACAAAAAAGGATTAGCAATATTGCGATCTGCGATATTGTGAAGCAAATCGCAAAATCACTTTATTGCAGATCAAAAGGGCTCATAGTTTGATGAAATATTTCTCGCCATCCGATACTGAGTTATGGGCATTAATGTCAATTTAGTGGTTTATTGATGGTTATTTATGAGAAATGATTTAGATATGAGCAAAAGGGTTATTTCACACAAGTGATATATTTGATGTGATTTTAAAATTAAGAGCTTTCCTGTCACCTTATTATTTACCATCATTCATTATCTTTCTTATTGTGTCTTAGTTCTCTACTTGTGAACTTACAGGAGCGGTACGTAGAACAATACACAGAGCAGTGCACATAACGTGATGGGGAAGAAAGGAAAAGCTCCGATATCTAAAAAATCAAAGATGACTCCATTATTCATGGACACCACCTGTACCAAAGAAGCAGGGATATTTACTTGGGAAAGCATGTATAGACTGCTGGAGGAAGAAAACTCGAGAGTCATGGAGGTTACAGCTATGGCAGATGGATGTGGGTCATCCAAAGCATCACTTACAGAGCTTGCATGCTCATTCCTACATCATATCGCGGCAAGGAAAAAAATACATCCCTATATAGGTATGGTCAAATGGGTGATAGACCATGCTGAGATAACGAACAGGCAATTCAAGACGTGGAACTAGGAAGTTATAGGGTCATTTATCCCACAGAATTTAAGATGCATGTATCATTTGCCAGAGCCACATGCTAGCTATAACAAATAGTTCGTGGATAAATTCACCAAGGAGAACAAAGATTTGGTGGAATGGACCAAAAGTTGGTCAATGAAGGAAGAGCCATTAAAGAAGGACAAAAATGGTATGTAAAGCACTGGTTCCCTCTCTTCTTTGTATTGTTTTGCCATTGCAATGTTATGTAGGCTATTCGGAAAACCAAATATCAATAAGTTTTCATCCGAGTGGCTACCCTTACTGGATGCGGCCACCAACGCCACTATAATGGACTGGGCCCAAATATTGTCTAATAACTTAGCCTCTGCTATTTTGAATTATCGGACTCAAAGGAGTTTTGCTCAGAGGTTTTATCCTCCCTTATTTTTAACTTCCTATGTCATGGATGCTATCTGTTTTGTTTCTAAATTTCCTTTCATGGGTTGGAAATGGATGGTACATAATCCCTTACCCATTCAAGTCTACCATAAGGAACTGTGGGATTCTAAGTTCACCCCATATTTTTATAAAATCTGCCATGGAGTTATGCTACCCATTCATAAGATGTATAATACAGATGCCCCAAGATTTTCTTCTGAAGCCGAAATTGATATTCTCCCTATGGGAAGATGGTTCGGAGAAGAAATTTTCACTTATATCAGAGTATTCAGAAGCATTTCCTCTCCTCATATACTTCCCTTATATGTTCCTGACAAATTTATGGCCTGGGAAATAACCTACCAAACCTGTGGGGTTGGGGGAATGAGCAGAGAACTTAAGGAAAAGAAAAAGGCAATCTTGCCGCAATACCCTGTGTTCTGTGGAGATTTTGCAATGTTTGAATTAGGTCATGCTTTCAGGGAAGTAGACAACATATTGAGTCTATGATTTCCTAAGTTCCCAGGGAGACAGTTTGATCCCTTTGATGTGATAAAGAATTTTACCACGACAGTTAAAAAAAAGGTGTTCACTAAGGAAGATGATCTCTTCGACGACATTTTCTAGCAGAAGAGCACACTCAGAGACATCTTATGCACGACCCAAATCTAGTTTGGCCCAGTAGAACTCCAAGAGTTTAAACTCTACAGAGAATGAAGATTGGCAAATGTCCCATTGGACAAATTGCATGTAGAACCAATGAGGGAACCCACTCCCAGCATTAGCATGAGTGGAAGCTCGGGGCAAGAAAAGTCTAAATCTAAGTCTGAAAGAGAATCGCCAGAAAGGTCTAGATGGTCAAAACGCAATCACAATACAAGTGAAGGATTAGCCAGGGATATAGCCCAATCCAAGGAGAATCCTGAGCAGCGAGTGTTGTCGCCAAAACAGGGTGAAACTCCCGCTTCCCTTATCCAGCGAACAAAGCCATTAAGAACAGAGCTGTAGAAAGAATGGGAAAACTTAAATGAATTGATCAACATGGAGGAGAAAAATGTAGAGACACCAAAGAATCCAGCATAGACAACCATATAAATGGTGATTGAAACAATTGTAAATGCTCCAAAAACTGAGCACATTCCCATAGCTCCTTCATTTGAAATTATATTAGAGATAGAGGAAATCCCTCCACTAGATGTGTTTTACAGTTCGCAACACAAAGTTGTGGTCTGGAGACAAAGAAATAAGTGAAAACTAGACAACGTGCTCTCACCTGAAGCAGAGCCACTGGATGTCCTTTGGAAAGACCCTACCACTGATCCGACAGAGAACCTGACTAGATTATCCCAAATTGCAGGAGCTTATGCTTCTGCTACTATTGACAAAGCATATTAAGTTCAACTATCGCTTAAAGATAAAGAGGATAAAATCCTATTTTTGCAACAACAGTTACAGCAGGCTAGTGTTAGCCGGGAAGCAAAAGAGAAAGTGGCAAAGTTACAACAGGACTTCTAGCAAATGCAGCTGGGTTATCAAAGCAGTCTGGCTAAAAAAAAACAACATTTACAGGCCACGTTAGAAATGCACAAAGATGACCCTAAAGTCGTAAAATTTGTCACAGAAGCCCTTGCCCTTAATGATCAACTCTTGCAACAATAGGAAATGCTTTGCCAAAGAATATTGCAGTGGAACTCTCATTACGAAATGAGTGACAATATCACAAGTCAAGTCATAGATTTGCGACTTGATTATGATTTAATTTATAAGAAAGTTTCTGACTATTTGAATTGGCAGGAATCAGAGGAAGATAAGAAAGCAGGGTTGCCCAAGATCAATGAATCCCACAAAGAAATGTTGTTTAATAAATGGGATTCACAGATCAAAAAAGCAGAATAGGCAGCGGAAGAAGCAGCGACAACAACAAGAAATATCATTGACTATGTCAATGAAAATATGCACAGAGCCAACCTAATATCGGAAACTGCTCCAGGATTTCTCCTAAAAACGTAGCAACTGCAAACGAGTTGGAGATAGAAAGCCGAAGAGAAGGCAGAGTCAATAAAAAAGCTAACTAAGTTAAAATGGGACACTTACTGGAAATATTTGGTGAAACCACACAGTTAGTGTATGACTTTGAAGTGCCTTACAAATTTTGCCGAGAAGATAGCGCCAGTGCTTGCTGATTCCGTTTTCGTAGGACAATTAAAATCAGAGGTCGGCCAACAAACACTCCTAAAGCCGATGCTGGATAGTTGCGACTTGAGAGAACAGATGCATAGTTGATCTTTAGATACAGTTTCAGTTTAATTTCAATTTATTTTTGCTTTAGATGAGGATGGTCATTTAAACCTCCTCCTATATTTTTGTAATAACTATTTTTAGTCTTTAGTTAGTAGTATTTAAACCCCTCTCATGTATTTAGAGAAGGGTCCAAAAATTTATCAAAAACAGTTCTTTAGAACATGCACTTTTTCCCCACTGAGGAGGTTTTGATAAATGAATGGAACGAGATTTATTTATATCTGTGTTTAATGTTTTCTACTGAAATGCACTTTTGTACTCTTAGTAGATATTGAATTATGAGAAGATAAATCTATATTTCTGAAGCTCATGAGTAGGACTTATTATCAATGGTAATTTTATCTCTTAATGATTTCTGCTTATGTGTCAAGTGATATGTTATTTTCAGTTGTTTATATATGAAGGCCTGAATGTTCAGTTGTCATTTTTGCACTTTTGTACGATGGTAACTATTATTTTTATGCTGAGTGTATGAATAAATTATTATGTAATATGCTTATCATAATTGTTTCAGCTAATTTCTTATACGAAAAAATTTACTTTTAAATGGATTCTTTTCTCATAGCAATTGAATAATCTTTATTACCGATTGTTGTTGGAAATTATTTTAGATCACATAAGTGAAGAGTTAATCACAGGATAGTTTTTAGAATTAGATGTTTTCGTTCATTAGAATAAAATTACATGTGTTAAATTAGATTTATATTAAAAGCATTCTATTTAGAAACTTTTATGAAGGGAAACATCATTCCTTAGCATCATCACAAAAAAATTGGGAAACTGGTCCCATTACCCCCAGTCAAAGCCACTATCCCAAATGGAAAAGGAGCTGCTTTCAAGGTCCAGATTGGGTGGTTATCCCCCTTGTTGTAGACCGATTTTCGGGGCTTCAACACCTTCCTATCATCCCCTAAGAAGACATCACCACCATTGCATTTCTCATACTTGCAGAACCACTCTCTATGGGGAGTGAAGTGAAAGGATGCACCTAAGTCAATCAACCATGCCTCATGATCTACATGTGTACTTGAATAAGCCAAGTACACATCCCCAC
>APFE031734075.1:24756-55942 GCA_000404065.3 Pinus taeda | reverse complement strand
CTATTGGAGATAGACCTTTGAATTAGCTCTCATTTGGCTTTGGAATCACTCAATTTCGACGAAAAACAAAGAAGTTGTGATTAAAACACTGCTGGTTAGTATGGTCGACCACTGCTCTCCCGCAGGTAACAAATAAACTTTACTTTGTTATTTTCTCCAATGATTTGTTCTACAGAGTAACCACTTGTTAGTTTTTTACATAATTCTTGGATTAGGGGAGCCCGCGCACCTCTCTTTCTCCATGATTTAATGTTTTATTGCAGGTAGATACTCGTTTTTTTGCAGGTCTTGGGAAAATAAGGAAGGTCAATTTATGGACGAGTGATTTTTCAAAGAAGTTTTTTTATCCAAATCATTACCCAACGGATTCATAATAGAACAAAGGAAGAATTGATTTCAATTTCAAGATTCATGTCTTGTCACTGCTGCCAAAACATTTTTCAAATAGATCATTTTTTTACATAATATCATAGCTGTTGTAACTTAATTTACATATTGTTTTTTAAATAAAATGTTGTTTCTTTTCTAATTTCTTTTATATTTTGTGTTTCAGGTGTTGCTTCATTCAAAAGCATCAATGCGGTGAACAGTTAATTCTTATTTGCGTGGTTTTGCATTTTATGGTTGTGTATTTTGCTATTCCTTTTCGAAATGGGACAGCTGCCTGTTCCTTTTCGAAATGGAACAGCTGCTGTTCCTTTTCGAAATGGAACAACACTTTTGCACTTTCACATTGGGTGTGTTTTTGCTGTTCCTTTTTCAAAAGGAACAACATTTGGTGTGTTTTTGCTGTTCTTTTTTTTCAAAAGGAACAGCAGTGCGTGTTTTTGCTGTTCCTTTTTCAAAAGGAACAGCAGTTTGAGTTTTGTTGTTCCTTTTTTTCAAAAGGAACAACAGTTCGTGTTTTCGCTGTTCCTTTTTCAAAAGGAACAACAGTTTGAGTTTTTGCTGTTCCTTTTTTAAAAAAGGAACAACAGTGCGTGTTTTTGCTGTTCCTTTTTCAAAAGGAACAGCAGTTTCGCGTTTTGGTGTGTATTTTTGCTTTTTTTGGTATGCATTTTCTTTGTTGTTCCCTACACATAACACCACTTTCTTTTTAAGTGTTTTTGTTGTTCCTTCAAAAACAAGCAACACTTTGAGAGTATTTTTGAGAGCAACCCTTCCTTTCTCTTGTGGGATTATTCATAGTTCATCTCAACAACATTTTCCTGATTCTCTTTCATGGCATGAAGTACACTACTTTTATGAGGATAAGAATTATGGATTCTATTGAAGCAAGTTAATATCATTCACGTTATGATCTTTAACAGGACAGCGCCTTGATGATAGATTCTTCTCAGAAGGGACACAATTATTTATATACTACTTTACTGCACTGTTTTCTGTTGAACATGATATTGATTGATCATCTTAATACCATGTTGGTTCCATCATCCCTGGTTATAATCTTCTCTGTCTGTAATAAATGAGATTATGGGTATATTTTTTCTATTGACATCTTCAACTTCTTCCGCCATCCCTGCTCTTAAGGAGTACTGAGCCTCCCTCTTTTTATCATAAAAATGTGTAATAACAACAAAATTTTGTTCGCAAATGGAGGATAGGGGGTCTCATTACGAGCCAGCCTACCATGTTCATAAGGCTGTAACAAAGTGACATTCCCATTATGGCCACCACACCAGGGTTATGATCCATTGGATAGCCAAATTATCCTTGGAACAGGAGGTCTCATCACGAGCCGGCCTGATCACTTTTTCTACCTCCTAGTGAATGGCAGTGTCGTTATCTGGTTACCACGCCAGCACACTGATCTCTTCTGTAGAACAGCACTAGAACTCTCCATTTATAAATTGAGGATCCTGGCTCATATGGGTTAAAAAGCAACCCTACCGAGGCTATGGACGCCTGCTGGCAGCAGAGGCTCTGCTTATGGTATTGAAGTTATATCTCATCGTCAATTATTACTATAATACCCTTTTCTTATTTTTTATTTTTATCAGAGAAGTTATTTCCTTAATTTTTATCCCTATTTTGAACCTTTATGCATGATAAATTGTTTTATGATTAATCACATCATTTTTCAGCTAGAATACAGTCAGCAAAGCATCTTTTTAGCATATTGTTGTCCTTTTTCGTTTTGCCTAAACTATCATCAATCCAAAGCGTCCTATCTTTTATTCATAACTATCTTTACACACTTTGCTCTCAATATAACCATAAATTTCACCGTCCTATCATTGATAAGTGTACTCTGCTTCATTTACTGATATATTGTTCATTCCATTGCCTTGCCGTCAGCACCACCCCTTTCATATGCTTTATGGTTATGGAACCCATTTTCCAATTGGAGGGGGGAATGTATGCATTATGGGATTGCATGCGATATGATTACTGCACTTTGCCATACCTTGTTGATTTGAAAACATATTAGTATTGCATGTATACATAAGTTTTTCTAATTGAATTTTTTGCATGCATCTTAACCTATTGTTATTTAAAACTAACACTATGGATTCAAGAACATTGTATGCACAAGTGTGATTTGTTTACAGGAGACCCACAAGTATGGGGCAAAACTCTATTCGCGGCATGACCACACTATTGCAACTAACAGAAGCGGCTCGAGCAACTTGCCAACATTAACAATTCTTTAGACATTATGTGCTTACCTGGATTCCACCTTTTGCATCACTTTCAGCACCAACTCTGCCTACATCAGCTTCACCAAATGCCAGTACATATATGTCATTCTACATTTTTCTTTTGGAAGTAAAACATGAGGTAAAATAGCATAATTTTCTGATTTATTACGAATTTAGGAGAATTTATTGAAAATCCATTTTGAGCATTATTTATCATCATTCATTTCACATCCTTACCACTTCTCCTTTTTTTTCAGCAGCATATCATTTCCGGGTGTGGGGGAGTGTTCCTTCATTTTTTTCTTATGACCACGTCATTCATATTCTTTATCATCCATTGTCATTTTTATTCATTCTCAACACCTCCCTTATTCCATGTTGTTTTACAACAAGCATATACTTCAACAGATAGTAGCAACCACCTCTATTTGTTTTCTAGCATTGCATGAAGGCATGCTAATTTTTCAGAGCGGGGGAGGAATTGCTACGCATGATGGATGTTTTCTTTTTTCTTTCTCATTTAAGGCATACAATTTCAGTGTAGAAATTGATTTCCATAATATTTTTAAAACTATGAACTCAATTCTTGTGATCTCTAGTAAACACAGACATACTATTAAAATATACAAACCTAGATCATTTTAAGTTAAATTGGTTCATAAAATTTCGGAAATCATGCACTCTCACCTACAGCCATTTTGTTTATATCTCATGATCCGTGCATCAAAACGATTTGATTTTTGGATCATAGAAGCATTTATATATTAAAAATTTACTTACCACATTTCAACAAAATCTGGTTTGTAGTTTTTGGGAAAATGGTTAATGAAGGTTGCTGTCACTTATATCATATTTTGCTGCAACTTCATATGCACATAATTTGAACGTCAATGTAAAAGTTGTTATGCCTTCATCAAAGATTGCTAAAATTGAATATTCATTAATTGAGGAAGAATTCATTTGTTCTATCCAGTTCATGAGCTGAGATGAACATATTTTTTTATTGCTTGGTTAACACATGGTTTTTGTCTTTGGGTTGCATGAAGACATGCAAAATATTCAGTTTTCGTTGCATAAGGACATGCAACATATTAAGTGTGGGGGTATTTTGGGCCGTCAATATGCCATTATTATTATCACTTTTGAACATTTATCCCACCCATTTCCACTATTCTTCATCATATCATTTGTTATAATTTATCATTTAAATCCATTTTATAAATGATTTATGATCTTATGGATGAATATTATTTATTCTCCTTTATTTCTAATAAATTCATGATTATGAATTATTTTATCAATTATAGTTTTAATAAGTTGGTTATAACATTATTCACCATTTTTAGCCTCCAAGGTAACTTCGAGATTGAAGATTTGATTTTTAACAGCGCCAACCTAGAAATTCGCTGGAATAAGGAGTGACAGTTTTTAGATTGCGATTTTGAGTAAATGAAGATGAATCTGAAAAATCCGGAACATGGGTTTTGTCCAGAACGGGCCCAATTAACTTTGTAAGTGAACCGTTTGCCCAAATTTTTCTTGTACTGAGAGAAACGTAGGGTTCTTTGAGCACGATTTTCTCAGATTTTCTGTTGCGGCCGTCCTCCAAATCTCAACTGAAAAGCCAAATTCGTCTTGCTCTTGTTGAGAGATGAAAGGAAATATATTTTCTTGTTGATCAACTGGTTAGAATCAATCCAATTTTGTAAAAGAAATCATGTTGTACTTATCTTGATTGTAACTTCTCTCTGATCTCTCTATTTAAATGAAAACAGAGATCAGAGATAGGGATGACTTTAGGATGATTTTTGGGGGATGAAAAATGATGAAGAATGATGGTGGATTATTCATATGATAGGGATTGTTGCATGATGTAATTCTAAAGCATTTGCTGTTGTAATGATTCCACAATTTGCTGATTAATACATGATTTGGGAGTTGCTGTTCACTCTTTTCCTTCTGAAGTAACCCAGCAGTGTCCGCTGGCAGCTAAGGGCGCAGCCTCTGGTGGAGTACACTGCTATTGCTACTGTATATTATATTCTTTCGTTTTATGTGTGGTTTGCTTATCCATTTTATTTGGTAATCTGGTATGTTATATTATTTTACATCACAGCTCTGTCACGTAATCTCATTTTTTGAGACAGAAATATCATATCGATTTTGCAACGCATTGTTGTTTCTTTAAGTGCAGATATAAATGGTTTTTACAGGATACCATTGCTATTCAATTATGGAGTGCCTGTGTTGTAACATTTGACCATTGGTATTATTTTCATCTTAGAAATTATATTTCCTTGCGATTGTTGAATCTATGAACGTTATTGTTCCATTACAAAATACAGTCGTATTCTTTATAACTAAGACTGATAATTGGATTACCATATCAGATTACTATTAAGGTGTGCCGTGTGTATTTATATTTGACTTTCCAACATTGTTTCATATTCCATCATTAATCAATGCTGTTCTATTTCCTTGTGCTGTTTGATTTATCCTTAGAGTAAAGATTGCTATTAATTTGGCTTTGCTATTGTTCATTTCCATTAATTAAAGTTTGTTGTTCAGATTCCTTTAATTCTAGTTTGTTGTTCCATTTACGTCCGTTCCATTTTAGACTTGTTGTTCCATTTCCTATTTGTTGTTCTATTTTACTCTATGTCGTTCCATTTACTTGTATTTGCTACTTTGGTGTGAGAGAAGTTCTAAGGCTGTAGTGAGCCTCAACAGTCGCTGCCTAGCTCCCAGACCTATGGTCCATGCTCTAATTTCCTTTCCATCAGTTTCTAGAGGGATGGGTTATCACTTCCGCACCCTTGACTGATAAGTTGCCTTGTGTGATTTTATCCTTTTGAAGTAATTTAGTCATAGTTTAGCATCCGTTTACTCTTGTATTTTCTGAACGCTATACTACTAAACATTACTCTTGAGTAAATAGCCGCCTCAGACTGAGTACACTCTTGAAATAAAAAGTCGTCCCTGGGTTGATAATTAATGTGAGGTAATTAGGAGTTTAAAAGACACCTCTTTATCTCTCCACACATGACGTCTACCCATGCGGGATCCTCCACAGCTTCCTCGAAAGAGGATGGCTCAGTCACAACACACTTACTCACAAGAGCCATGTATCCAGTGCACCAATCAGGTGATTATCACTGTCTACGTTGGGTTGTAGGTGGTCCTACAACTTTCTCTGCATCTTGAGCTAGTCGCTCAGCTTCTGTCAAGCGCTTTCGCCCTCTGATGGTTGGTGCTGCTTGAGTGGTCTCTTCCACTCCATGAACCTCATCCTGTGGCTGATCCACGTCCTAAAGATCATCCTTAGGAACTAATAGCTCCTCATCTGCATGCAAGTGTAGCTCCCTCTCAAGCAAACACTTCATGGCATTCTCCTCCTGAAATTTTATATCCCGTCGCACAACAGTTTTACCACTGTCTGGAAAATACACACGATAGTTGTGGGGCGTATCAGTGTACCCCACAAATATCCCAACCTCTGCGGTCAGCTCCAAATTCTTCCTGGAATCCTTCATCACATGCATGTAAATGTTAGCACCAAAAATCCTCAAATGAGAAAGATCAGGCTTCTTATCAAAACAAGCCTCCTCGGGTGTACTCATGCCAAGTATCTTATGAGGACAACAGTTCTGCACATAAACTATTGTATTGCATGCTTTCACCCACAAGTGAAGGGGTAGGCCCTGATCATGCAACATTGCCCATGCAGCACCCACGATCATTCTGTTCTTCCACTCAGCTACCCCGTTCTGCTGTGGGTTATGGGGAGCTATGAGCTCTCTACGAATCCCTTCTGCCTTGCAGAAATCCTTGAACTCGTCCGAGATGTATTCACCACCATTATCGCTCCTAAGAGCCTTCACCTTCTTCCCCGAGTCCTTCTCGACCAGTGCTTTGAATTCACAGAACTTTGAATATGTCTCGCTCTTCTTCTGCATGAAGAAGATCCAACACTTACGAGAGAAATCATCAACAAAAATCACATAATACCTGTGTTTTGCTGTCGAAGCAACTGAGAAAGGTCCACACACGTCTGTGTGAATTCTCTCAAGGATCGTCGTGGCGCGACTATCCTTCTCGTGAAAGGTGGCTTTCACAAACTTCCCCAAAGTACACCCCTTGCAGTGATTTGACTGTGCAAGTGTGCCTTTAGGAAGCCCTATAGTGATCTGCTGCAGTATCTTCAAGGCTCCATGGTGAAGGTGACCCGATCTCCTGTGCCACAACTCGCCATCATCTCGGCTCACCAATCCTGTTTCCTTGCCTGCCATTTCTGCGCATCCATCTACATGCAACTGATAAAGGTTCCTTACTTGAACCCTTATCTTCCAGGTCTCACCAGTTGTCTTGCTGTGTAGGAAAGCTTTTCCCTTGCTAAAATCAACATCATACCCCTTGTCTTCTAACATCGCCACAGAGATAAGATTCTTCTTCAATCCTGGAACATGCATGACTTCCTTCAATACGAAGGGTTTACCAGACTCCCTCTCAAAGGAAATGGTATCTATACCGGTCGCACTGTATCTATCATCATCGCCCATCTCGATGTGCACTCCAAGATCTTTGTCTTCCAGATTAGAAAACAAATCTCTATCTCCCGTCATGTGAAAAGACGTAACACTGTCCAAGAACCACACCGATCCCATCACACTTGAAACCAAGCATGCGATCAATGAAAAATCATGCTCAAACTATGAGGCTAGAGCCTCTCCTGCTGCAGATCCAGCAGCTTGCTTGTTCCTCTTCTTCTGTGGACAATTAGTGGCATAGTGTTCGTGCTGGTGACAGTGAAAACACTTCACCTTGGACATGCCCTACTTCTTGCCTTTCACACTAGACTGAGAAGCTTTCTTGCTCTTCCCTTTCTTTGCTTTAGTAGCCAAAGCGAAATTTTCTTCATCAGCTCCCTTTGATGAAGATCCGTCCCTAGTACTCTGCCTGATCTCCTCCTGCACAAGATCTGACCACAGTCTTTCCCATCCTGGCAATTTCTCCCGACCATTGACAGTGTCATGATAGGAATTCCAACTCTTCGGAAGACCAAGGAGAGCCAAGCTCACCAAGTCCTCATCATCGACAGTAACCCCCACACTTCCCATCTCATCTCGACACTGAGTGAACTTCGTGAGATACTTGGGCATACTGTCACCCTTATCGCATTTGATGTTTCTGAGTTTATCTTTGAGCGCCAGCTTCCTCTGATCGCTCTTTGTTTGGAATAATTCTGTTAACGATTTCCACATCAAATATGGAGTAGCCTTTCCATGGAGGCTGGACACAATGTGATCCTTCATGCCCTCCAACAGAATCCTTCGACATTTTGCGGTCTTCTTTTGCCAAGCATAAGCTTGAGTAGCATCAGTAGGCTTTAGGACATCCATCTCGATGAACTCCTTCAGCCCATTATCATCCAATACTACCTCCATCTTGTCCTTCCATTAAATATAGTTTGTACTTCCCTCAAGGGAATACTCCAATCACAATCCTATGAAAGACATCTTAGCTTTGACACCAAGAAAACATTGCTGCAAATTCGAATTCCACTAGCTCCAACTCAACCGCTTCCGATCTAGAATTCGTGAGAACAAGGTATTTCTTGTACAGAGATTGACTGTATTGGCATTCACCGGATATCTCACCTTCCAAAGGAAGGATGAATCCAGAGGCTACCTGGCCCGATTACAGACTCTGCCAAAAGAAATAGAATGTAAACACTTCCTGAATAGTAGATCTGATGATCAACAGCTCTGATACCATGTAGAAATTTTTAATAATAAACACATATTCAATGGAGATTATCCTAATCATGTACTATTGTGGAATACTTACACAATACATAAGCTCCTCTACGTTGATCATCAATATAGCAGCATCAATAACAATAAAACATCAAGAGCATGCACACATTAACACAGTATGTAACCCGGGGAAAGCTTACAACTAAAAACCCCACACTATCTATATATTAATGATTGAGAACATGTAACATTACAATAGTCAATAATTCCCACAATTATCCAACACTATCTCCACCTGTTACACACAATACAACTTAGATCTGATCTCCAAATCTATTCCACTGCTTGCTTGCCTCCACTGCTCAATCCCTGCACAAGAATGGATGACAATGGTTGAACCAAACTCGTATTTACCTCAAAAGAATCACTCACACTGGGAATCACATGAGAAAATGCTATAATTACTTGGTATTGGCCAATTATCATTGGCATAACTCAATACCATTGATTGTGCAAATCCTCATGCACAACTATAGTCCCAACTGATAGCAATATGATCCTCTAACACCTGTCCCTGCTAAACTGAACATGCAACTGAGTTAACTAATGTATTTTTTAGTTGCATTATGAGTTAATAATTAGTTTAACAACTCATCATTAGTCTACTTGCAGTTAGACTAATTACAACTAGTTTAACCAAGTCAAACTGAACACAACTCCATCAACTCCACAATCAACTCCACCAAACTCAACTGATTGAGTTCTAACTGAAGTCATGCATGCAACAACTCAACTGACCCACAAAGAAAGCGTATTTCCTTCTGACAACTACATGTGCCACATGTGTAGCTCAAACTAAAGTGCTCCAAGAGAATAAGATAAAGTTTATAGTCTAAATATTATTATAAGACAATAATATTTGACTTCTATAATTAGACTTGACAGTGTCACCGCTGTTGTCTAAAAATAGAAGTCCATCTATTTTTTCCAACTTGACCAATCATCCATAAACAACATCATGCAACTCATAGACATGATCCATATGTCTAAAAATAGACATAGTCTAAAAATAGACTTTGTGCCATAATTTGCCTGCGGGCCCACTTAGTGAAGGCAACTCTTTTCACTAAGCTCCATCATGTTGTTGCAATCTCAACAGTAGTATGTGTGTTTTTTTCATTGGTATAATTTGTTCAAGTTTGCAGATGTTTGTGACCGTATTGCCCAATAGATGAGGCACTTGTTCTATGGTGTTTTCGACACCTCCAAGGAGCTTCCATCCCCAATAAGGCCAATGTTAGTTCCAGCCTTTGCAGCCTGTCACCAGGGATCAAAATGGGCTCTTACTATGTTTGGTTTTCATAGATGTTTTGCACATGATATTCATTGAAAATCATATCCTAAGCATGTTCATCAGAAGCTACTCGGAAATATCTTTCCAATGGTATATTGTACGCCCGAAACTGTTTCCTGGATTAGAAGATATGATTGAAATGAATGATTGGTTCTTGGTTATACATGTTTTGAGGTCATTTGTTGCACATAGGGACAAGTTTACTACAAAATCTATTTCTGAAGTAATGTACATGAATTTTACAAAATTTAAAGAGGCTTTTGTCAATAAGATACCAAATAACAAAAATCTCTTTCAGTTTATTCACAAGTGTCACGAATTGGAATATTTGACTAGATCTTTACAGCCTATTTTTATAAATTTAAATATTTAGTGATTTCTAGTTTAGTGATTATTTTGTGGCATAGATTCTGAGCAACTGGAAATGAATTACGAAAATTTGAGAGAGTTTTTTCTCAAACATGACCTTATCTACAAAAAATTCTTTCAGTTTTCTAACAGATGTTATGGTTCAAGAGATACGAGTTCATCTTTGAGCCCTATGTTCAGAAATTTGGTCCAAATTTAATGTAAGTGATTCTATGTTGAGAGAGATGGTTGAGATCAACTCCCTTAGTACAGGGATGAGCTAATTGTATATATTTGATGAATTTCAAAGTGTAAGGGTTGGATTTTTGCAGCAGAGTGAGGCTGCCATTAGACTATGTAAAGTTTTCCTTGAATATTATTTTAATGAAGCTTTTTATGTTCTTTAAATTTGGGATTCATCATGGTGTTTAATATGCAGCATGTTTTTCTTGTAAATTCATTTCCATGCTTTGTTTTTTCTGCTAATTTTTTTAGGAATCCATCCATGCATGATGCTCCTTTCACAATAATTATGTTGTTTGATGTAGTGGTTATCTTTTTAGAATCCATCCTCTGTTAAATTCTCTGTTGAGTAACCCTGTGCTTCTCTTTCTTCTAAAGTTGCCACTGTAGATCCATCCCATGATTGATGCCTTCAGGGTAGTAGTATTTTCCCTCTTTTCTTCTCTCAGTATATCTTTAATCTAGCTATACATTGCACTTACTTTGCCCCAAGTTTGCCAAAAGAAACTAGCCCCAATTCCATAGCCCGATGGTCCCTTCTCTTGTTGTTTTTGACCCTCAACTTTCAATCAAATTCCCATACTTCATGGCTAACCTAAGATTCACTTATTGCAAACACATTTTGTTGGCAAAGAGAGAGCCCTCTCTAGTCTGACAGGGCTAGATGCCAAATCGAAAGCTTAGTTTGTGGTTACCTTGGAATTGCCTCTTCCCATCCTTGAGGTTCATTCTGAGTGCTAACAAGTGACAGGTTGAACTGATTGACACTAACAGATCGCACTTGCCATACTGAACTATGGTGGTGGTAGAGGTGGGGTGGGTGGAGATCGGGGTGAAGAGGGCATGATGGGTGGCAGTGTAGGTGGAGGTGGTAAGCACAAGATTCACTGCCTTATCAGACTGGCCGCACTTCTTGGAGAAAATTTCGCGAGGTCTTCCTCGCTTTCCCACGAAGGTGAAATTAAGGGTCTAGTTTCTAATTCTTCACTACCTCTGCTTCTGTAGGTCTTCCCACTTCGTGTAGTCCCAAACACTAATTTATTCGTATAACCTGCTTTTCACACAATAGCATCTTAATCCAAGTGTTCAAAGATTTAATATACTTACCTCGTAGTCTTTCGAGGAAGAGTCACTCCGCCTCACTATAGCTGACGATCATATCTACCACAAACTCAGTGATAAATCCCCCTATAATTCGATCAAGCCAATGGTCCACAGCTCGTGCGATCTTATCTCTTGACACTTCTAGTTTGCGCACTAATTCTAAAGTCCACACGATTGGTTTGTCGAGCCTACACCTTCCCTGATTGTCTACTAGCTTTGAGATCCACTCATACAACTCAGAAGGAAAGGATGTAAAGAAAATTTCGTGGATTTCTGTATATAAGTAGTGCTCCAACCACTATTCCTTAGATACCTGTGCAATCCTATTTTCCTGCACCATGAACTCGTGAATCTTATTTTCCAACCACCCTTCAATTTATTTCTTCATTGGATTCCAGTGACATGACATCAGACATCCCTTATGCAGATCCCGGTCTCAGCAATAGAACCATTTGTTGGCTTGTATGGGCCTGACCCAGGTTCAAAGATGATTTAGCCAAACAAATCTTGGTACTACTAGCCCTTTCAGCAATAGTCCACAAAGCGCAGACTGAGGTCTCACCCGAAGTATTATGGGAGGGTGCTAGAACTACGTTTCCAAACCTTAGATATGTCTGATGGTTTTTCAGTGGTCTGCAGTTTGACCCTGCATGCACGTTGCTACGAGCACTTATCAGTACCAAGCAGCCTGCAATGTTGCCTTCGTGCAACCCTACTCGAGGTGCGATCTGTGTTATTACCCAAGTTCCTTACTATTAACTCAATATTATCTGGTTACTTAACTTATCTATATGAGCCCAATTGTACTTAATAGTGTTCAGTATTCTTACAAGTGCGCGTGATAAAAAAAACAATATAAATGCATAGAAAGTAATACAAAAGTAGATACATAGTATTTGGAATCAAACTTCTCTTTATTCTTCTTCTTCTTGGGTTATAGACTCAACTCCACCCTACATACTCAGCTACAGTGGTCTACGCACTTAGCTGCGGACTCTACTAGGCCTCTGTGCACTCAACTGTAGAGCCTCTTCCTACTACTATGATCCAAGACACTTAGACATTTTCTCTCTACTCGCTATCTTCTAGACTCCATTCCTTTTTCTTCTATCCATTCTAATCTTTACAAATTAGAGCTTCACTCTATTTATACAATCCCATGGACCATGGACCATGGGTAGGCCAACATTACATTACAAAACTTAGGGCGGACAACCCTATGACTCAACATACATTTCGTGCTTTGTGCCTACAATTCACGAAGTCTTGCAATATTATTTGACCAAAACTTGGGCTTTGAGCCCCAAAACATCCTGTAGGGGGATTCCATGCCCAACAACCATCTCTAAATATTCTCCCACAAAAAAAATAGTGAGTCCTACAAATCCAAGATAATCACATGCAGCAAAGTTTTCATGAAACATTTGAGATATGGAAACATCGTTAATAAATTTCATGCAACCCATAATGCAGCCATATGCTCCCCCTAAGACCATGCAACCCTTAGGTTTGAGTGGGAGTTTTTTATGCTCCTTTATCCTCTAAATTTTATTTGGCTTCTCTCTAGCATGTGGATCAGTTTTTGTGCTCTTTCCTTTTTGCAAAACATAGTGTTCTTTCTTGGAGTCCTTTGGATTGGTATTTCTTTCCCCGTAAATTTTTCTCCTCCAAACTTTCTTTGTCTTTAATATTTGGGTTGCACTAACTGTATGTTTTCATCTATTAGATCTGCATGCTAATGCCTTGTGACCAAGGTTATTGTTGGCTTAAGGGGGCTTGGACCCAGGTTCAGCATTAGCTGCGCTAACCAAAAAAGCCCTACAATATTGGCCCTTTCGGCAACAACTAGTGTAGTGTAAGCTGTAGTCTCACTCGAGGTAGTATTGGGGGATGCTAGAACCAGGTCTCTACATTCAGAGGGCTATGTGATGTGTTTTCTACATATCTAGCACTTATTTTAGCCTTCACGAACCCTAACCCTTGAAACTCAGAACTTACAGTAAATGACAATAAATACTTTTATGTCCTTTGCCGATTGCACTAAACATGTATAAAATCATATAAATAAAAATATCTATGCTTCACAAATCTATTATGTACTTTTCCTGATTAAATGCATTCAAGAGATGAAAAATATAGTAACTTCAGAGATAAAATAGTAATACACAGATATTTCTTCAAAATAAGCCTTTATTATGCTTCATATCTCCAGATACAACTCTTTCCAACCCTGCACACACAGCTACAAGGGCCCCCACACTCAGCTGCTAACTTACCAAGGTCTCCACACACATAGTTGCAGGAGCCTTCCACTTCACCCAAGTATAGAATAGATAAAAACTAGGGTCAACTCATGTACTTCTCTACTTGACTCCCTTATGAATCTTCGATGACTTCCTTTTATATTCTTGTTCATTACAATAACATGGTCCGTGAACCATGGGTGAGTGTCAAAATAGCTTGACTCTACCAAACCAAGGGGCTTTGACCTTCCTAAATCCCCTTTGACTCCTATTGTCCTATGCTACTCATGCTTTGCTCCTCAAAATATAGAGACTTTACAATATTTAACAAAATTTGACCTAAGGGACCCTGTCCCAACAAGCCACCAAAACAAATTCGTGACTCATCTCGAGTCACTCTACTGGTGTTGCCTCAACCTTTCCTTGGAAGCCATTGAATTCTATCTTCAATGCTTGAAGATTTGTCATTCCTTGCATGGCATCCTAGCAAACTTCTTCCACCAAATTCTCCATGGTTGGACCTTCGACTACAAGGCCCATGGTTCTTTGTGTCTGCTAAAGAGCTTTTAACTTGCTCTGGATGGTTTGTGACAGTTGGCTTGCCTCATCGGCCCATGGGTGCATCCTTGAGGAAATAATAGAGGCCTTCTGACACAGCTCATCAAAGTGGGTCTATATTAATTTCCCTTCTTGGTGTTTTGTGAACCTTTGCATAGGTGCTAAGGTTCACATTATCTCCCTGATCTCATCAAACCACAGTTGTATTTCACGGATGTCAGCTTCGATCATCTGCAAGTGCGTATCCTCCTACAAGGAAGTCCACATTTGCATGGTCTGCTCAAATAATTGGTTGCAGTCCTTGACTAGTGTTGCCAGAGTGGTCATATCTTCTTTAATACCATCCTTACACAACTTTTTGACCTCCAGAGCTGTGGTTGGTTGTAGCTTCAGTTGAAGCTCTGAAATCTGCAACTGCAGCTCAAGCGGTACCTTTCCAATTTCTTTCTTGGATTCTTTCACTGCAGTAGTTAACTTGTGAATTTTCTCTGTTGAGGCCACCTCTACTGGAATTTTGAGCTCAGGGAGCTCATTACATACTTTGGTAAATGTTGCCTCTAATTGTTGATTGTGTTGCATCACCTCATCGCGGGCCTACAAGGACTACGCTTTCTCGAAAAAAATATGTTGATTGTTATTTTTTACCTCGTGGATAATCAATAAAGCTTGTTTCTCCCAGATGTGGAGCTCATCTAAAACTCCTTGGTGTAGCTTGTGGAATGTCTAGATAGGTAGTGCTATAAGGTTGATACTCATGTCAGTCATATGTAGCAGCCTGGCGTGATCCTCAATTGTTTCAACGAGCAAGAAACCCTTCAGTAGCATCACTACGCGAAGGCTTGAAGTGAGTTCTACCTTGGATGTCCCACTCCCTTGACTTGCGCTTGCTTGAACCATGCTCACTTGTCCCACGCTCATCTAGATCACTCTTGTCTAGACCTACAATTCCTTCATGACTTGTTGTACTTTGTCAAATACTTAGTGGTACTAGTCCTCGATGTGTCCCCATATGTTTTTAGTGGAAAAGCAAACAACATCACCTATCTCATCAAGGTCCCCCTTCATGAGGACCAATGGTATAGTACTCACAGACTTATCAGACTTCTTCTTCTTGTGAGGTCACGTCAACTTCACGTATACCTCTTCCTAATCCTCAAGGGGGACTCTAAGTTGTCTGATCCAAGATAGGGGTTTGTGCCCACTTCCTCTTCATCTACAGTTTCAACCTCAACATCAATGCACTATGTCTCAGGTTCTTCGAGGTCAACAGTGAACTGTAATGTTGTTTCTTGTGTATACTTTTACTTCTACATTTCCTTCTCTATCATAGAAGCCTTTTCCTTTTGGGCTTATTTCTCTTTCTTAGAAGCCTTTTGTGCTTCTTTCTTCTTGTCTTTCATGGCCTTTGTTTCAGCTATTATTTTCCCTGTTTCTACTTCTATGGGCTTACTTGTTCCTACAGCTTCGCTAATTGCTTAGCCATTTGCTGATTACCCCCATAATATTGTCCTCCATGACTAAATATGGTAACTTGTGCCATGTTCCCATGGAATCCTTCTTTGCGCATATGGTCAGATTGTGAAAATTGGCTTTGAAGTCTACTATTGTATTGCACATGTAGACTAGGTGACAACCGTAGCTATTGGTTGATCACCATCCACAAGTCTAACATGAACAATACCCAAAACATCTTGGTTTCAATGATACAGTTAGGATCCTTTGTTTCCTGTAGTGAGGTGCATTTCCCAGCCTCACACAAGTCTGGATCTAGCATTGGGAACTGGGAATCCTCAGGCATCCTCCAAGCCACCAGCACAATCAATAGCAGTAATCATGCAGAGTGGAATGCATTTCTATCCTCCTGGGCTTCACAGAAATTCTATAGGTATTTGTGGAAGAGGTACTTTTCCTAATTAAATTGAACCCCCTAGCTGCACTGCATAACTAAAGATATCACTTGTGTCGTCACTTCATTAGCATAACACTTCTACATTATTTTTCCTACCAAAATCTATGTAGCAAACTTCATAGCTCCATCTAATATAGAGCTATTGGCATAACCTTGCAAATTCTTCACCAACCCTAATTCACTCTTCATCTGATCCACGAGCTTCTTTTCCTCCGACTTCCCCACAAAAGCATCTGCAGGGTTTGCACTGTGATAAGGTAATGCGGTGATTTTTGTGGACCAACATATCGTCAATTAGAATGGGCCCTACCAGCCAAAGGCACCCATCATGAACTAGCACCAACAATTGACGCACACAGATGGTATTAATTATGTTGTGGCTAAAATGTGGGACATAAAACATGTTGAGCAACCTTGCACACTCAATTTCGTCCACCCAATTCATTGGTTCAAGCTTTGTGACTCTCACTTCCTCGTAGTAGACTAATTTCAAGAATTTGTTGGGTTCTAACTGCGGAAACTTCACATGGTCACTGAAATCCTAGTCCTCCATCTTTAGAAATGATACCTGGGCCAATAAGTCTTCCTTAATAGGTACTTCCTCTGGCAGCAATGGTGTGAATACCTTGTACTTCAATGAGTCAGGAATCCTTAGTCACTTTCATAGTTCATTTCCTAGGGGGTAAATATGCTGGTAGCTGAGTAATTGGCACTACTTCCTCTATGATGATATCTTCAACCCCCATAATATATTCTTTTTCATCCAATTCCTTGGGGTTCTATCGATTGCTTGTTTTTATCCATCTAACCCTTATGTCTAACCTTGGTTGGGTTTTTTCGCAGTGATTACCGAACTGGGTCTTGTTGTGGCTTCTTCTGCATTTTCTCCCCTACCACGGAGGCCATAGGTTTTAGCCTCAGCGACCTAAGTGTTGTGGTAGGGACTGGTAGTGTTGCAGTCATCTTGTCAAGGCTCTCCCAGAATAGTTTCTTCTACCACTTAGACAAATCTGCCTCAAACCCAAGCCCCTCTTGCAAAAACTCCCTCTCTATCTCTTGCCAATCCCATCTAGACATACAACAATCGTCTATGCTCAAACTTAGGTGAAAAATCTCAAGGAAATCTCTTTGGAAGTAATGTGTTCGAATGTGGATCAGGATTTTGTATTTATAGCGCTTTTTGAATTTGAAGCCGTCGATTCCCTCAAGATCTCCCTCATTAATGCTCTTTTGGTAATAGATTTCCAAAGATATGCTCCTTAAATTATTTTCCCCTACTGCCTTTAACATAAAAATTGCCATCCAATCATCTATAGTACTTCCAATGGTTACTTTCTGGCTAGGCAATTTGGGACCCACCTTGTTAGTGCAACTCCTTTGTCACATCTCCCACCTATGCCTTTCTCCAAACCATCATGCAACCCATTAATTTTTCAAAAAATTTCTTTGGGAAGCTTATTTTATAGTTCGCACTTCCTTGCAACTGCCTAAAGTACTAAGACTATCCTGCATCCATGTAGTCATTACATAGGGGCAAGATCACCCCTGTACAACTTCAACCAGCTCCCATTGATTCTTCCTAGAAAGAACTCCCCATTCAACTTCGCGAGCTGAACTACACCTCCATCCATAATCTCCTTGACTATGTATGGTCCCCGCTAATGAGCCTCATCATTGGGTAATTATATGGCCTTAATTCACCTCCTAGCTTAGTCAAACCAACTATTATCATAACTTATTGTATACTTTTGATTATATTTTGTTTATGAGATGAGTTAGAGTTGGATATTTTTCTTTGTTGTCTAATGTGCATTTAATGTGGGATAAAGGATAAAAGCAAGGAATTTTGGCAAAGACCTTGGTCAAAACTTGAATGGGACAAGGGAGAGGAATTGTAGGAGGTAAACCCTCCTCATTTACTAGCCCCCCATTCGAATATTCCTCCATTAGCTCGGAGTGCAAATAGCCAAATCATGAGGACTAGACTGTAGCCGAGCAAGTGAAAGTCAAAGCACCAATTTATCTCAATTTTGGGAGTCGAGCCTCCCTAATTTTAAGGAAGTCATTGGAGACTTCAGATGTATAAGTGGAGAGGCCTAGGACCTCAATTGTGTTAATATTTTTTAATGTAAAAATCTACTCTATTTTTTATCTGCAAGACTTGTGACAGTTTTTCGTGTAATCCATGGTTTTGATAATTAGAATGAGTTTTGTTTTGACTCATAGGGCTGAAGATCTTGGGTTAGGGCCCAACCCTAGCAGCCAAGGTTCCTCTTTATTGTACATGTATGCTAGCATAGATTCATGGTTTAATTGTTCATTTGCTTAAGTAGATGCATTTCCATTACAACAGTGTAGAGTAGATTGGTTGTGTTTTAGTTTTCTTCCATTTGTGCCTTCTTTCAATTATAAAGTTACCAAGGAGAAAAAGATCAACATAAGGTTGTTAGCAGGTGTCTCGGCCTCACCTCCTCCCTCTAGGACCATGACCTGAGGAAGAGACCCTTCAACAACCACAAAAAAACAAAATTCTAGTTCTTGCATGAGCTTTGGAGTTTGTTTATTGATTCAGTACTTGGTTCATTTCATTGTCATATTTTTCCATCACTCTCTTTTTGTACTAAGATCTCACTTATTTTCTAATTTCCTTAAGCACTTTCTTCATGCATAATTTGGCCAACTAATTCATGCTTTTCTAGTTTATGAGAATGTATATTGTTGCATAGTCCTTGGAAGACACACACATTTTAAGAATTTCCGGTACTTCAGGAGGAGGTCTAGACTTCATCACCAACATCCATCTTTCACCTCATCCACCTCAACGATCTCTTGGTCCACCCTCACCCTCACTAATTTTTTGTCCTTTTTCATTGAAATTCCTCTAGACACATTGAAATGCTTAACCGGAAGATAATAAATCACATCTTAATCAGATTATACCCATGGATTTCCTTACCATCTGATCCACGACAAACCTGAACAATCACCATCAACTGTGTGTTGCAAATCTGATGTATTCATTTCAACGTTTGACTTTAGTTGCTCCAAATCTCCACCATCGATCTGTCTCTCTTGATCCAATGGCTATTGCATCACTCACTCACCAACTAGCTTGGTCGATCTCCACTGTTGATCAATCCCACATGATCCAATGGCTATTTCATCACTCACTCACCAACTAGCTTGTCTAATCTCCACCGTTGATCAATCCTGCATGATCCAATGGCTATCGCGCAATCTCGTGTGAATTCTTGCATGATCGATATCTGATAGAGAGCAAGCACGAAAGGTGGTTTCACCATGTTACGTTTCACCAACTTAGGCTAATCACATAAAGTTTAGGAATACCACTTATAGATCTTAGGGCACGCGAGATACTACTTACCACCTATGAAGACTGCTCCATCATTCTGCACGTTTTCCACGCTTCTGTCGACATGTGACTTGATGTGATTTGTCCATCTATTAACTTAATCTCATGCGATAAGATCTCCGCCGCTCATCTTCTATTAATCTTGTTCCTCGATTTGACTGATCCAATGGTTCCTATGCACTTCTACTTCATTACTTCTTCCTCTCACTGATTTTGATCTTCGATTTCTCGTCTTCTTGACTCCTTCCCGAACTTTGCTCTCCATATTATTTAAACGCTGCCACTCCTGAGCTTTGATTTGGTTATTCAATCAAACTCCAACACTGTCTGATCATCGCAATACTTATCTGAGCACTATCCTCTCTCTTGGATTCTTTTTGAATTCCGTGCACACTTATGTTATGCAGAATTACTCTAATCCACACATAGTTCATAATTCAATTACTCAATACACACCACACAAACTCATAAATCGCACTTCTGTATTAATAAATAGATATTTACATAATGAGTTTGTTCTCGGCCCGATCTTCTATATCAGTGGCCTTTCCTTTCACAAAATGCCACCTAGGACCCTTGCACACCATCCAAACACTCCATAGACCTAAGCATCCTCAACCACCTTCCATCCACAAGAACAATTGAATTGCATGCTTGATTTTTCCAAAAAAAATCAAAAAAGTGAAAACAGATTTAGTTTATTTTCCTTTCATACACATTAGTATGGTTTGATGCTCTTTAGTTCTGTAACTTAGATAGAAGCATTAGGTTAGTGTTGATTTAGCAATTCTGCTTAGCATAGCTATTTAAATGGTTAATTAGGATATGGTGTGATTTAGCATTACATGTTGTTTTCTTCATAATTGCAGTAGAGTAGCTCTCTTATAATAGATTTTCTCTTCTTCCATCGAAGAATCAAGCTTCTTTTGACTCTATAGAAGTCTGGCTTGGAAACCCTTGGGTCTCTCGCCAGATGAATAGTGACAACAGGTAGGACCTTCACTTTTACTTGTGCATATAACATTGTCACCTCCAAGTTTGTACAAACCCCGAGTTGATAAGTAAAGATAGTAGCCCAAGAGTTGTAGCATCCTTGCTGCAATATTGGCGCTTATCACTTTTTGGCACCATTGTTGGGGTGGTGTTTGAGTAGAATGTGATTATTGCTTTCTTTTCTTCTATATCTAGTCTTGAATTTTATGCCATTAGTTTATTTCAAGAAAAGTAATCTAGTAGCTTCCTTTCTTTCAGTTGTCATTAGCTGCTTTCCTTTCCATTCTGCAAGTATAATTTCAATTTAACAAGTAACTTTTCTTTTTGTCAGTAGTTTTCATTCAATCAGCAATTTCATTTCTACAAAGTACTTTCCAACTAAAAAATATTACAAAAAGCCAACCCAAAAACATTTCCTTTCATTTATCGTAGGAATAGGGACAATTTAGGGAAATTCTTGCCAAATACCCCCACTACATCCAACAACTAGTCTTATCTCTTCTTCGGTGGTTGTGAACTGGAGGAACCTTTAGGTGAGCAACCTGACATATGTGAAGAACCTATAAGGGAAGAAGAAGAAGAAGAACCCATTTCTACTGAACCAATGGCTGAAACCAAAATGACAGAGGGAATAGAGAGAGAGTTGAGGGTGCCTTCCCCATCAAGGAAACCAACGGGGACACTAAGATGAAGAATATAAGCCCCTCTACTCTACCTCATTCCCATGGACTGACCATAGAGGACCCAAACACTTTCCTATTTGAGTTTGTCATTATATGCTGAACCTATGACTATACAGATGATGAGAAAAAATTAATATAGTTTCCATCTACCCTCAAAGATGCAACATTGCGTTGGTTCATGGGTTTACTTGGAGATAGCATCACAACTTGGGCTCAGATGCAACAGGATTTTAACAACAAATATTGGGACCACTGTAGGTCAAAGGATACTAAAGAAGATATTTTTAGGATGACCATGGGCCAGGATGAATACTTAGAATACTATGAAGAAAGATTCCAGCTCAATTACAATAGGGTCAGGTGCACACTTGACCCAAATCACTAAAGCTAGTCCTGCTCAGAGGAGTAAGGGAAGATCTTCTGGATACCTTAGATTTGTTAGCAAGAGGATATATCTACCAATTACCCTATGAGGATATCAAGACTATCTTTAGAAACCATTCTAGGGTAGCCAGGAAAAAGGATAGTAGTAGTCAACCTATGGCCAGTACATCATCTTCCAACTCATCCATCAAGGGTGAAATTGGAAATATGCTGGAAGATTTCAAAAGTGAGATGTTGCAAACCCTTGCCTTGAAATTGGACACCATGAACATCAAAATGAATAAAGAGGAAGCAGAGAGAGCCATGGCCATCTTTTTCCCTAGATGCACCAGAAGGCATCCTAGGAACGAATGTCCATTGAACTACATTGAGATTTGATCAGTCTGTGAAGAAAACCAGTCCACAAACAAGTGCCATTCTTTACCCAGACTCAAATTTGTACATCAAGGAGCTGAAGGGGTCACTGAGCAGCTTTGCTACATCAACCAAAGGAGACCTCCTGGGCCTAGACCATACCAGCAAGGTATGCAAGGGTCATGCCATGCATATTACAACCCCAACCAAACCACAACTATACCTTCTTGGGGACCCCCTGGTCATCCTTCTTGGTCTACACCCTCTCCTTGATCCTATGCATCTCAGTATCATTCCCAACCAACCATCCAGTCATTTCAGCCTTATGTTCCTGTGACACAAGTAAGTTTCCTCTACAGACAAAGGCAACCCCTCTAGCCCTAGAGTGGCTCTAGTCACTGCACAAACATTACCAAAGAAAATTTCCTTAGAAATTTGGTGTTATGAAGAACTACCTTAAATCCGACATTCGATGAAGTCCTCTTCATGTTGCTCGAACTCTTCATTCTTCTAGTCGCTCATACCTGAAAACAAAACGTAGAGAAACACCACAAATTTATTAGAAAACAACCAAACAATCTACTTGAAGATTCAAGAAACCTCAAGCTACCGACATACAATTTAACGCATGATATAGGAAACAAGCTATTGATTTTTATTAATATAAATCAAAGTAAAACTTACAATTGAGCCTTGACATCGTAAGCCTCCTTGAAGGGTCCTGTCGATATGTCTCCATAAGCATTTACTTGTGAACCGTCTTCCAAGGGAACATATGAATCTCTCTTATGTCCAAAAGGGTTGATACTATAAAGCTCTCAAGCCAACTCTACTTAAGCATCTCTCAAATCAAAATACAAATGAGGCTACTTCCACACTCCAATAACACTCTCTACCTCTACTCCTCTCTCAGAAACTTGAAACTATCAAATTACATCTAGCTATCATCTAGCTACATCCAAGCTAGTTGATGTTATTCATGGAGGAGATATTTATAGCAGGGAGAGGTCCCATGAGAGAAGGAAGGAAGAGCTTATCTCTTAGGGAGGTTGCACAAAAGGTGGAACAACTATCCCAGAGGAGAAAGGTGAGCTCAACTGACTCAAAAACTAGCCCTAGGACCGCCCATGAAGCAATTTCATCTTGGAGTTTTGACGAGTTGTTGAAAAACTTGCCAAATTTGGCTCATCATGGGTGAAACATAGGGACAGAGTGAAGAATTCACTAGGGCTAGTGTTAACTTGACCATCTTCATGAGGGGGATAACTTCTTACTCTTGACAACCCAAAAACTTAGGTAAAAATGGTCTTCTTCAGGGATAATGAAATGAGACACTCTTCCTGAGATTGCAAGGAAGGTAAAAAAACAAATTACTTCCCAAAGAGTCATTTGGTAAAAAACAAATTACTTTTCACCATTTTACCTTAGAATGAAAAATTTACCCTCGTGCATTCGAAATTTCAACAGTTGACTGGAGAAAGATTAGCAGCCTGCCAGCAAATTCGTCCAGTCCAGGTAAGCTCTAATCATTTTCCTGCATTTCTACATAGACAATACTTCATTTTTGATGGTTTGAGCCACCTCCAAGGAAGGATTTAGGGCCTACATATGCACGACGGTCTTTGTGAGTTGCCAGCTCGGGACTGTGACGACCCAAAATCTTCCACAAGGAGAAAAAGGTGTCTTGCAACTATACACAAAAAAGTCGCGAAGATCCCGATTTTTCCAAATAGGTGATTTTGGCCCGACGCACCTATTTGAAAAACGGGCATGCCAAGTTCCGATTGTTAACATTTCTCAAAATTGAGGACATTTCTTTGGATTTTAAATGCAATCAAATTATTTATAATCCTTGATGTGTGTGTGCAGGAAGAAAAAATGGTGATTGAGTGGAAAGAATGAAAGCATACTGGCGATGATGAACTAGCCATGGAAGACCAAGACTATCTGGACGTGCTCTGGAACTGAGGCCTGCTGAAATTTTTCATGGTGCCCAGTTTGAGGGCACAACTAGACTTGCTCTAATATCTAGTTGGAGGGTGGGATCCGAATGAGGCTAAGTTCAATATCCGAGGACAAGAGCTAGAGATTGAGGTAACATACATCTATTTCTTGACAGGTTTGTCATGGAGGAGGGAAAGGCCCTGCATGACTGGGACTCAAATCATTAGTGAAGCTATGGACATGATGATGGGAAGAATGTGTTGAGAGGAAGAGAAGTTAGATAAGGGTAGAAAGCTCAAGATTGCTACTATCAGAGACTTGTCTCTTTGTGTCCTTCTCTCAACCATCACTAGAGCAGCTGGCTCACAGGCCCCTCATGATGCCACCAAAACCCAACTTCGGCTGGCTGACGACAGCATGGATCCCACCATCTTCAACAGGTCCAAGGCTGTGGCTGATAACATGAAACAAAAATTAACAAAGTGTCAGCGAGGGGATGTAAAATAGTTCGAGTATGGGTCCATCCTGGTATCATTCATCCTTGAGCGCCTTCCTATCTTTCAGAGATAGGAAGCAGTTGTAGCATGGTCGACTCTGCGGGAACCACAAATGACTCGGTGGGCATTGCTGATTCCTAGAGGAGGCCGGGGTCAACATATGTCATGGAGACCTAAGTTTTTGCAATGGTTGGACCACTAGCTTGTCGTTGTCTAGGATTGGGCATACACTGGGCTAGATTTTAGGGGTGTTCCAGAGTTAGTACTACCCGCTTGGGAACACTGGGACCACAGAGGTAACAAATTTTGATTTTTTAAAGATTTTGTAATTTTTATCATTTTTTATATATGTTCTAATCACTATGTTTCAATCTGGAAGATGTTGGTCCGGAAACGCCTGAAGGTTTGTCTCTGATTGCTTAGAGAGTTGAGTGGGAGTTTGAAATTCCTCCTCCTGGTGGAGATGTAGAGGACGAGATCGCTCTTGACCTGGAGGGATTGATAGAGGGAATCCCTGACTACGTTCAAGGATGTCCCTCGACAATACCAACGACACACATCATGAGTGTCAGGCAGGATTCATTGAATTATCAAATGTGTGGTCCGAGTAGCCATGTGCTATAGAGAGCACCACACATATTAAACTCCTAGGTTTAATTTCTGCCATTTTTGAAAGACATGTTGTCTTGTGATGTAACTGAACACATATTTTTTTTAGCACTGTGATGTGCAACACTGATACATATACATATATATATAAATGTTGCAATGTCTATCTAATACATGATTTGCCAATGCATCAGTTAATGTATTTAGTCTTATAGGAATGTGTTGATATGTAATATAATCAAAATTCCTTTCTAGTAAACGAACACATAAATACAACCTTAAAATTTGGGGATTTCTGACAGAATAACGCCCGTTGAGTTGAAGAACAACAAGCTGGGAGTCTAGATTCACAATCAATGCACAAATATTGAGGATAAGAGCCTCAGCTAGTAATTCAATGATTGCACTATATTTAGCGACATTGTTTGTGGTACATCCTAGACAAACACCTTGAAGATCCACCAACTCACTGTGAGAATCATAGATAACCCATGCCATGGAGGAAAGATTTCGGGTACTGCAACAGGCACCATCAGTGAAACCAACATAAGGTGCAATAGACATCTGCATAACAAGAAAAAAGGACACAATAAGCGGCAAACACTTACACACCAAGCCAAACACATACAAAATGGAAAACACACTTATGTACACAATGATGCATGAAAGACTCATGCATAGTATTTCTTAAGATAAAGCCCATTATGTGGTTTATCTAAAGGGTTACCTTCGTAATCAACTAGCTCATAAGCCCCTTTTTGCAACACACATTTGATGATATAGGGCCCATGCCACAAGGGTTCGAATTTGCCTGCCCCCAGCTTGTCATTAGCTTGATCATACAACAGGACTAAATCCCCCTCTGTGAAGGAATGTGGGTTGACTGTCTCATCGAAGTGAGCTTTGACTCTCTTCTTTTGTGCTTCAATGACTAAAGAAGCAAGTCGATGAGTCTCATCAAATCGTTTTAGATAAAGAAGGCGTTCTTCCATCGGAGTAGTATTCGGGAGCAATTCGACAGCTAATTTGAGAGAAAGGATTTCACATTAATATGGGAGGGTAGCTTCCAAACCATAAACATGCTGAAATGGTGTGAATCCGATCGCATCCTTAACCAAAGTATGGTAGGCCCATAGGGCGAAAAACAACGTCAATTGCTAGTTGGACTTGTGCATCCCAATGATGCACTGAAGCATGGTAACCAATACTTTGTTTCCTTTGTTGACTTGGCCATTGGCCTAAGGGTAATAAGGCGTTGAACTATCGTGACACAAGCCTAACTGGGTTGTCAACTCAATCATCATATAACCATGGAAATGGGAACCATGATCAGTGACTATAGCCTGAGAGAATCTGAACCAGGTAATCACATGATTGGATAGGAATTTTGCAGTTGTCTTACCATCGTTAGACAATGTAGGCATTGCTTTGTCCCATTTTGTAAAAACAGCAATGGTGACGATGATATACCCATGCTCCCTGGCTGAGCGAGGGTTACAGGTCATAAAATCAATGCCCCATTTAGCAAAAGGGTCGACGGTAATGACAAGATACAAGAGGGAAGGTGGTGCACGCATCTTCCACGGGTAAATTTGACACGCGTGATAGGAATGGACAACTAGAATGAAATCCTTGAAAATGGAGGGCCAAAAGTAACCAGCATGAAGAATCTTTTAGGCAATAGCATAGCCAGACATATGACTACCATAGGCACCATAGTGGCAATCATTTAAGACTTTTTCAGCTTCCTCGAAAGTAAGACAACGACGGAGAACTGAATCAATGCCGAGACGATATAAAGTGTCTCCAACAATATGATAGGGCTGAGAATGGTGGTGAATGCATTGCCGAGCATCCTTAGACAAATCAGGGTGGAATGAAGATGTCTGGAGGTAAACAATAATGTCATCGTACCAGGGATCGAGGGTACTGATCAAGAAAAGTGTGTTGTCTAGAATGCGATCCTCCATCCGAGAGGGAGCGGAAGCAGATCGTAATGACAAAATCAACTCAGCAAAGACCAGTGGCTTCTTAGACTTGGCAGTGGTAAAATCCAAGTCAAACTCCTGAAGGATAACAATCCATTTCAAGTATTTTCCCCCCAGCAATTGACGTGACAGAATATATGTCATCGGGTTGCAATCTGAGATCACGGTCATCATGTGGAACAAAATATAATGACAAAAGCGTTGGACAGCTTGAACAACTACCAGGGCGAGCTTCTCAACATAAGCATAGTGAGTCTCAATGTCAAGAAGGTTGCGGCTAATATAATAGATGACATGCTCAGAACCATCATCGTCATCTTGAACCAAAACAATACCATGAGTACTATCAATGGCAGCTAGATAAAGCAAATAATCATGATGATAGTCGGGTGGACGCAGCAAGGGAGCATAAATAATAAGTTTCTTGAGTTGCTTGAATGACCTCTGGGCAATGTCATCCCAAATAAATGGAGTGTCACATTTAAGGAGATGCGTATAACCTTTAGCAATCTCGGCATAGTTAGGGATAAAATGATGTAGGAAAATGGCCTTCCCCTACAAACTCTGCAATTGATGAAAAGAAGAAAGAGGTGGGAGATTCAGAATAGATTCAACCTTGAGGGGATCGAGATGAATACCCTCTTTAGAAATGACAAACCCAAGAAGTCTACTAGATTCGACACAGAAGACACACTTATGTGGATTGAGACGAATATGGTAATGTCGATAGTGAAGAAAAATTTGGCGGAGGTGGTTCAAATGGTCAGTGTGTTTAGCTGAATAAGCTAGAAGATCATCCAGATAAGGTTGAACAATGTTTTAGATGTCATGAAAAGCATAGGAAATTTCTCCTTGGAAAGTGGCATCGACATTTCCTAGAGGGATTCCCTCTAGGAAATGGTCGGTGTAAAGCTGGATCTCCTTAGGAGAACAAGTAACTCCAATGTGAATATTTTCAACATTCCCTAGTTTAACAGAGATGTCAATGGGCATGGTTTGCATAATATTCCCCATATTCCCCTCAGAAAAAACCTCGTGAGTCAAGATAGGCATCCGAAGCGGCTGAGAAGGAACATAGGAAGCAAACTTACCTAGACAGACAATCATGGCCCCATAGCTTGGGAGAAACGAGGAACGATGGTGATTATTGAGCCAAGGAGGATCCTCAAAAGACAGAGTCTCAAGAATTGCCTCATCAGAAGGAAATGTCTCTTGTAATGGATCCAGAGAAGCAATATTACCAAGCCAAGGGGATTGTACATACGTGTCAAGAGATCCACTCGAAGGAGTAGAATCAGAAGATGAAACTGAAGCTGAAATGATTTCAACATAGTTGAGTTATGCAGGGCTCAACGACATAACCTCACCCCATGAATCCACCTGATCAATGGGGGGAATCACCCAGGGATCAGGATTTTGATAGAGATCATATTAACCGAGGTGACATTAGGAGGTGGGAGTGAAAAACAACCATAAGGGTGAGATCTTTAAAGAGTCTAGCACCCACACTCTCATAGGGAATACTGGTATGCTCCACAAATGGAACATTTCCATCCGAGGAAGAGGAAGCGAAGAAGGAAAACTAATCAACTATGAAAATCTTCCATTGATGATGGAAACGGAGTACAAGAAAAAATGATGAAGCCACGACACGCATAGTGTACGTCCAACTTTGAACTAACAAAAGGTTGTATGTTAGATTAGCATCAACAACTTCGACTTTGATGTTGGCTATCTTCCCAGGGTGATAGGAAAGTGCGGGCGAATACCAAATGGATGAGAATCTTTTTCATCAAAGGCTTCCAAGGTATTAGGAGATTGACTCAAAGACGGGGAAACGATGGCCTTCCAATAAGCAACAGACATGATGCAAGTTGAGGTGCCCTCATCAATAATAGTACGATGAATATTCTTCGAGTTAATGACGACTTAAATGAGAAAAATGATTATATGAGGCAATTACTGCACATGTTTTTCAAGATTGAATGTAATTAACTCTGAATCAGCTGGATCAATGCCACCTATGGTGGATAGTGGAGACTTCCGTTGGGGAGACAACCCTGGAGAAATTCCAAGGCAGACATAACCGAAGGAGCTTGGGCTAAGTCCTCGACAATACTATAGTGTTGCATGGCATGAGCATTGGGGTTATAGGAAGATTTCCGGAGAACTCCCTTAGTAGGAGGCCAAATGACAAACTCGATGCTGGGTCATTCAATAGGGAGAGGGCCAGAACTGGATGAAGGAACGTTAGAAGGTACTTCAAGTTCCTTCCTGGTTGGTGGAGCATATTCTTTCAATCGAGTACTCACATGAATAGGGATAGTCCTAGCCATAAAAACTTGGGAGCCAAAAGTTGAAGAGGACTGAGGTTGATCGACCACCATTTGATTTTTTTGGGAGGGAAAATTCTCTTTAAGTACCACAGGAGTTCCCAAAGTCCCTTTAAGCAAATGACTAACCTCAGACCATCTAGGATAGTCTTTAGTGTAGTGATCCTCATCATAAATAAGACAAGGATACTTACGTTTGCGTTTAGAACCATCATCAGCAGGAGCGTTGGCTTAATGGGGCCTGACCCAGGTTTAGAAATGTTTAGCCAAACAAATCCCAACACTACTTTCCCTTTCAGTAATAGTTCGTTGAGCGCAGACTGAAGTCTCACCCGAGGTAGTATGGGAGGGTGCTGGAACCAGGTTTTCGCACCCTAGGGATATCTTGATGTGGTCTAAGTCAATGCTCCACACATATATCTTCTTCGGAGCAACTACCTTAGTCAAGTGCGAGTGCAATTCACCCTTTTCTGTGCTTAATATTATTATTGATCTATGGTTACTTACAAAGGTACAACTCTTTTAGTTACTAGTTAACATAAATAGACATGCACGTAATCATAAATTAGGAATAGATGCATAAACTAGAATATACACAGATACACAATATTTCATAATCAACTTATCTTTATTAATGCCTTTGTCTAGTTACAATCCATTTCCTGCCTTGCCACATAGCTGTAGGGCTCCGCGCACACAACTGCGGACTCTACTAGGCCTGCGTGCACATAGTTGTGGAGCCTCTACCTCCTATTACAACCCTTGAATCATACTTCCTGACTCAGAAGGACTATCACAATTGACAACCCATGCAATATAGATCTCCTTACTCCTTGTCCAAAAAACTATCTTCTACACCTAGAGCCTTGCTTTATTTATACATTCTCATGGTCTGCAAACCATGGGTAGGCTGACTCATTTTCTATTATTTTATATTATTTTCGGGCGGACTGCCCTTTGACTTGACTTATTACAATTCACGCTCTGTACATTTTGCAGAGCTTTTACAATATAATACCCAAAACTTGTGGGCTTTAAGCCCAAAAACTGTTATGCGGGGATCCACTACTGTTGCGGGAAATTCTCCCCTAAGGTTCTTGGGTGAAACCTTAGCAGACGGAAGATTATCTAAGTTAAGAAACACACACACATACAACCGGTTATGCTATAAATAACTACCTCTAGGGTGAGAGGGGCATACCCGAGGTCCTACGTTTAGGTAGTTACTCAAGGGTGCAAACCCTTCTTCACGTCCCTTTCGCTCCTTGGTCCTGTAAAAAACCACAATTCCACAAACTAAAACAGTATATGGACAAGATTTTACATAAAAAATGATCTTTATGTTATATGAAAGATGAGTTAGTTACAAACTTATAAACACCTATTCAAGTATGAACTTCACCTATAAATATCATTAACACAAAGAAAGAAGCGTTTCGGGAACAAGACGTGTTTCTTTATTAGATAAATAAAACAATATGGAAAAAGAGCAATAATATCACCTGAACCACTTCTGCAAGCTCAAAGCTCAGCCTCCTTCTGGATTCGTCCCGCCTCAAGCCTCTAGTAGGTCACCTTCCAATACTCACTCCAAGATGTCATGACTAAGGGATGAACATCAAATCACAAGGAAACAAGGGTTTCCTGTACAAGATTGGGGAAGTGCAGAAGGCACAAGGGTCTTCAGACCTGATCAGGGGGAAATCTCGGTATAATAACCTTTCTCTATACTCTCCTCTCCCTTAGGCCTTCCCTTAGGTGTCATTTTATACCAATTCCAAAGTAGTTTTTAGTTAGGAATTGGTTGGGGACAGTTGAGGCCACGGGCACTAACAGGTGATCAGCAGGTAAAACCCGCGATCTCCGCCCGA
>APFE031734075.1:12737-24746 GCA_000404065.3 Pinus taeda | reverse complement strand
GCACAACACCAAGGCTCAGGTTGTAATGTTCCTTTTTTGTTTCCTTAATACAAATAAGTCCATTCTTCTCAATGATTTGTTGTTAATGAATTATTTCATGTACTCCTTGGTCTATGTGATGAATATGCTTTGTTTTATGATGAATATTCAGGTGTTATGTAATCGTTTGCTTTTTTAGTGTATGCAGGTCTTAAAGTGAAGGAGGAGCTCATCTGGATCAGCAAGGCTGGACTGCTACAACAAGCGTTGGACCTAAGGTAAGATCGGAAAACACTTGATCTCTCATAGAATAATGTGTGTTTAGAGAAGGATTGCTCTTGTTTGGTTTGTTTGTCACTAGAGAGTCTTAGACTCCTAGGGAGGTTAGCTTTGTCCGCAAAAATAACTCTTTCCGCATGACATCCCCCGAATCATCACCTAAATCTTGAGGTGTAGTTGTAGTAGCTGTAGTTTTCTTCTTTCCTTTGTTTTTGTTAAACTAATTTCTTTTTTCAGGATAAAGTTTCCAACAGTTTTTCTCTTCATGGCCTTCTCTTGAACAATGTTTACATATCACTTTCTCACCCTCCTTTTTGACAGATGCATTCTTTTTTCCTTTTCCCTTAAAGGTTTTCTCTTTTCTTTTCCCCTTAAGAGGCTTGTTTCTACCCTCATCAAAAGTGTTTTCCCTTTTAGCCTCTAAATGCATAGCTTGTACACAAAATTCATCTAGACTAGTAGGATTGAACATATGGATAGTATGTTTAAGGTAGCTATGCAAACCACCTATATATTTCAGCAAAGTGTCTTGACTTTATAAGTCTACCCCTAATAAGAGTGCTCTTCTCCTAAACTCTTGGGTGTAGTCTTGAACATTTTGTCCCTTTAGTTGTCTAAAGTTTTGCAAGTTCATTATAGCCTTTTGTAAATGTGCAAGAGGATAAAATTTCTTCTTAATTGCGGAAATAAATTCAGCCCATGTTAAAGTAATCTTACCATGTTTCTTAATTTCATCCTTGGTCTTGGATTCCCACCATACCAATGCTGCTACATACATTCTTAAAGACGCTAACTGAATCTTGGTGTCGTCATCCTGTAAGTTTTGTATCCTTAAATAAACTTCCAACTATCTTATCTAGTTTTCAAGTTTCTCTACATTGACTTCACCATTAAACATGGGAAATTCAACTTTAACATCTAGCTTTAATAATGGAATTTTTCTATAAGATTTAAGCTTATGAGGTTGATTTACTAAGGTAGAGGATGACGATGTAGAGGAAGAGGATGACGATGGGGATGGTGGATCACCATTTCCTCCATGTACTTTCTTTGAATTATCATCACCTTTATTTCCTCCTAAAGATCCCTCTCCTTCTTTTTGATGTTTAGACCCTTCTCCAACCAACCTATCATTCCTTTCCTGGTATAATATTCTTACCATCTCAGTCATGTCCAAAAAATGTTTTCCAAATATCTGTTTTTCTTCTTTTGGATCCATGTCTTCAGGAACTTCTCCTTCCCTTTCAGACATACTTGAAGCTTTTTCTAAGGCTATTGAGGGTGAATTATAAGGTGGAGATAATGGCACCCTATCCCTCCTTGGTTGAGAATTATCTTGTGCTTTAACCAATTGTCCTTTCCCTCTTTGAATTTTAAGCCTAGTAAGCATTAAAACTTGCAAAACGGTCAAATATATCTTTGCACAAAAATAATAGTCAAAACCTGGCTCTGATACCATCTAATATTAAAATGAAAGTACTTGTATTTGTTGTTCAAGGTATTCATTTCCATTAAATTATATGTGCAAACTATTACTCATGTCTTGCATTTGAAACAAAGTGTTTTTGGTAAATTTCTGAGTCTTATGTGTGAAGGAGTGTTATTTCATTTTACTGTTTAGCATATTAAATCTGAAAAACACAGCAAGATAAAATCACATAATATAACATAGTAGCTAATGAGGTAGCTCACCCCTCTTGGGATACATCTGCCAGGTCCAAGTCCCCCAAATAGGCATGTCCTTGCTCTTATTAGATGCTCAAATTGGTTATACAGTGATAAGAAAGCCTAAATAGGGAAAATAAGTTGTGGAAATGAGTTCAGAACAAAGAAAATAGTAAATATTGGCTTTTGTTTCACCTCCAATGGTTAACCCTAGCCTAATACAACTCCAACACTCCCTAGGCCCTGATGGCTCTCGAAGCTTCTCTACTGAAAAAGTACTTGAAGATAAGCTCTGTTGACTTTGAAACCTGCACCATTGGCTCTAGAATGCTCATAATACCTGAAATTAAAGAAATTTTTGCTCTAAAAGGTTATGTCTAGTGAAAGTTATGACCAACAGAAGTTTTGTCCAATCTAGCCTAAAGAAAATCCACCAAAATTGGATTAACTGGAGTTAGGCCCACCAATTTGGCCAACTCCACCTAGAATAGTGCGCTCTGCCTAATTTGTCGGAACCGTTGGAGATAACATTTATTGTTAGGTTTAGTGGTCACATGGACCATCTAAACCCCCGTCGTTAGAACCATTTGAACCAACGGTTTGAGAACCATGGGATAAAAACTATGCATAGCCTCTGCCAGAGAACATGTGACCCTATCTACTTTGACAGCAAGTTTAATGTAACCACCGATGTGTTGATGCCCCGAAAATCGTTGGATCAACATTGGGGGATAACCTCCCGGTCCGGACCTTAATACAGCTCCTTTTCCATTTGAGATGGTGGCTCCGACTGGATATAATGGGACCAGTTTCCCAATAATGAATAAAAGAGGTGGATGAGTGATAGGTTGTCTGATCTAATGATAAGCGAATAACTTAATCTATCAACAAAATAAGAGAACTAATACTAATCCCGGGAACAATTATTCTTTGGAAATGCAGCGTTTGATGATCTTTGTCTATTGACAGGCATATAGATGACTCTATCAGATAAACATAGATATTTATTCATTCAAAGATTACTTCATCTAAATAGTTAAACAAAGTGATTAACACAAGATTTCTGCACTTATCATTTATATCATCGATACATACATGATTGGAAGAAAAGCATACTATAAACAGCCAATAGTGGAATGAATAAAGAATGCTGTTAGAACACACACACACACACACACACACACACACACATATATATATATGCAATAATAGCAAGAGCGATCAAATGACAATTCATATAACAAGAATGAGTCTAGACATAGATACTAGTACCATATGAGCTGCTAATCAATCCCAATATCAATCGCTATTTGAAATTCTTCCTTCAACGCAGAAATGCTTTCAAACAAACACAGTAGTGCATATTTGTATAAAAGCTTCCTTATCAAAATCAGAATGATTGGTCCAGTTTCATAAAAGAATATCCCTGAAGTACAATAGTGCAACTTCAGGGTTTAAGTCATATACAAAACTTTACGACCCTTTCTAAATGCATGAAAGGGTCTATAAATACTACACTAAACTAAAAAATCTATGAAACCAAAATCCTACTTAATTGGTATCAATTAATATAACTATCTTCTTGGCAGCGATCTGGCAGTCGGCGAATTGAATCATCACTCAGGATGTTTGCCTTTAAACCTGAGTTGGCTTATCGCAAGCATTGGCTCCACTTCGGGTGGTCTGTTGAGGCGAGAACTGAGTTGGGAAGCAAAGGTGGCATCCTGAATATCGGGGATAATATACCTGATCGCATCTGTGAGGAATTTGAGGGTAGCTCTCTGGCTGTGCGGCTTCACTAAAAAGAACCAATAGGCATCCCATGTCAAGCTGTTAATTCCCGCGATTAACCTTCCATTTTTCTCCACTCTGGGTAACATGACTGCTCCAATATTTTCGTTGCTGTTAATTTGCCTGGAGTACGTTGAGAAATCATGTTAGACAAGTAAAGAGTATTATTAACCAATTCAACCAAATTACTAGTGGTTGTCTTGCATCTTGAAATCGCTCTTTCTGCCTTCATTAACTGAGATTGCCATTCTGTAAATAATATTTCTTTATGTGATTCTAGAATCCTTGGTAGATTAGCCGCCTGCCCCTGATCGGTATCTTGCCATTCCAAAAAATTGGTCAATGTTTCCTCGGCTTGATCCAAGTCTGTTCTTGCCTTTTCTACTTTCTCGCTTATGGATTCCGTTAAATCGCATAATGGTCCTGCCTGGGTGATTTGATGACACAAAAGCTTCATCTGATTTATCAATCCCTTGTTTAATTGAAATGCCTCTGCTTTGAATTCATTAATCTATGGGAGATTCTTTGTTTGCTCAAGTTGAGTTGATAATTGAGCAATCTGCTCATCTTTGGATTTCAAAATTTTCTCATTTGATGCTTTTAGTTGTGCCAATGCCTCAGATAGCTCCTTCTGCTTTTGGAGTGCACTGTCGTCGATCCTCTGTTTTTCCTCTTCCAATTGTTTACTCAATTGATTGTTTATTTGTTGTTGTACTATCAATTGCTGTTCTGCCTTCTCTGCCATTTGTTGTGCTTCTGATAATTGTGCTTGTAGAGAAAATATGTCTTGGTCTTTTGTCTTCAATAGACTGTTCACCTCTGATGCTTTGTCTATTGTCACCGCTGAATAGGCTCCAACATATTGCGATAGTTTTGTCAAATCATCAGAGGGGTCAAATTCCTCTTTCCAAAGCACATTGCCCGTTATTGTTTATTTTGGGAATAAAGAAGTTTGGTCAGTCCTTCTCCTCTTCCTCTGTCGTTTCACTACAGCTTTATGTCTTGGGCTATAGAAGACATCTAAGGGAGGAATCTCTTCAATCTGCAAAATGACTTCACTGGAAGGATCCTTTGGGATTATTTCCACTTCTTTTGACTTGGGTGGGTCGTTGGTTTCACCTGAAACATGCTTTGAAGTCGCCTCCTGTGTATTGACCTCTTTTGATGTCTCATTATCTTTAGAGCATTCAAGATTGTCGATAATTGAATTAAATTGCTACCATTCTTGGAGCAATTTCGGATCAATCTGTGTATCTTCATTTACATTTAAACTGCTCTGTTCTTGCTCTTTCGTCTGGGTCTCTTCTTGTCTTTTCTCATGCACTTCTTCCTGTTGTTTTTATGTAACAGGAGGTTCTTTAACAAGTCGATGCTCAGGCTTGCTTGATTCTGCTGTTGGAATCATCGCTAACAGATCTAGAGGCAGAGTTTGCAACCTCTGCTCTCTAAGTCTATTGAATTCAACTAGTCCTTCATCTTTGTATTTAATTATCGCGAGAGATTTAACTTGATACATTGACTCGGCCGATGAGAACAAGTCTTCAAATCTATCTTCTTTATGCTCGAACTTGGTCAATTTGGCCTGTTCAAGTGCATTATAGGCGACTTTGCGTGGATCAAATTGCCTCCTCGGTAGAGTTGCCAAAGTTAATGACTTTATTTTCTTAGCTTCTTTCTCTTCATGTTTGAAATCATGTAGAGTGTAGAGGCCACATCTCAAAGGAAAAGAAGGCTAGACCTGCTTCTTAGCTTTCTTTAGAGTTTGTGTAACCCCATCAGAGGTGATCTGATAGGCTATTTCCCTGGCCAGCAGTTTATCAGGGATGTATAGAGGAAGAACGTGGGGTTTGGCTTGACTACCAAAAATTATAATATAAGTGAACATTTCCTTCCCGAACCAACTTCCTATGGATGTTAAATCAATCCCTGCTTGGTAGGAAATCTTAGGGGCAGGCTTATTGAAAATAGAATGATGAATGGGCAACATGAAGCCGTTGTAGATTTGATACAAATGGTGCTTGTATTTGGTTTTCCACAACTTTTGATGGTATATGTGAATGGGTGTGGGGTCTTGCGACGTCCACCTCCATCCGAGCACAAGAAATTCAGAATTAAAACACAGGACATCTAATATATAGGCACTGTAGTAAAATGGGGGAATGATCCTTTCAGTGACGCGGGACTTGGATCTAAAATCAAGAACTGTGGATGCTAACTTATCGGACAATATATTTGCCCAATCCATTATTTCACCACTACATGCCGCCTCCATTAAGGGGACCATTTCTATGGTAAAATTGGCAGAATCATGTAATCCCCACAACCTACACATCATTATCCCAGCATAGCAATAAGGAGAGCATAGAGAATCGACCAAGTACTTACCCGAAGATTCGTGTTTGTGTTTTGCTGGATTTTGTCTCCAATCCCGAATGGGTTCAGATTCAGTCTCATTCTCAGCTTGGAATTTCTCCAGAAATGCCGTGTTATATTTCTTCTCTGGCATTGGTAAATGATACATTTGCCTTAAATCCTCAGCTTGAAAGGAACTGAAAATTCTCCCATCTCTGGTGCTGAAGGTTTTGTCTGTAATTGGGATTTCCTGAATTTCCCATCTAACCACATCTATATATGGGAGGATTTGTTCCCGAGCCGCTATTTGATGGAGAAAAGAGTTGGCTAAGTCCTTTGGATTAGCCTCAGATTTGCGAGTGCTGTCAGCTGAGACTTGTACTATTGTCACCCTTAGCTCTTCAGCTTCGATCAAATTATAAATGCCTTGCCAAGTAGTTCTGGCAAGTCCTAGGCATGTAGTATCCGATATTAATCCTTTCTTTTTAGTACTTGGATCAATGATGACTTGCCCTGTGGCCGGCGAAGCGGAAGCCACTGTAGTTTTCTTGGACTTCTTCCCCATTTTGCTTGAAGCTATTACTTCGGGAGAATTCTACACAGAAATGATAACGAACGTAATGCAGAAAATGATAGCGCAAATCAAATATGAGTGAGGTATATATCAATAAATGCATGGCGAATGATTAACTTAAGGTGGCCTCGGATACAATCTGTAAAAAGATCTTAGGATTACTGTTTCATTAAATGGCCGTTAAGACCTGTCAATCCTATAAATGCCCGTCAATTCGATTATTGGCCGAATGATTTATTTGAAGAGTGCCTTGGATGTTTTGGCGGTTGAGCGCGGATGAATGGCTCTTCGAAAGATAAGGATTTAAATACGAATTAATCGTAATAAACCCGCTTTAAGATTTTCTTTGAAATCTACGCTTTTGGCTTTATTGTAATAGGGCATCGGGGAAATCATAAATGATTACATTGGTTCCATTTGGAATCCCTGATCGCCGATAGCGATATCGTATCGCGTCGGGAGTACTGAGTGGGACACTTTAAAAGCATGCATAGTTGATCGTCGATTGCCGATAGCGATATCGCATCGCATTAGAGCAAAAGGGAGTTTTATTGTGCTAGTTCATTATCACCGATATCCGATAGCCTATTTCACATCGGAGAAAACCAATGGGTCCATAAGTTGTGTTTCCTTTGTCATTGCGATATGAGATTTTGCAATCGATTTATCGCAATGATAAAAGATTAGTAATTTATATATAAGGCCTTTGATTGGTTCATTAAAAAAGGTTTGGTAATGTTTTATTTTATTATTTTGGACCTTTTTGAATAAAACTAAGTTGATACCAATTAAAACTAAAAAGGGACCCATTTCACATTATAGTTTTGGGATAATAATGATATGAAATGGGGGGTTGTTGTAGGGCACAAGAATTGGCGATTCGCTGGAAGGAACAATTATCTCTGAAAACTATGGAAATACTTAAACTTTTTCAAAATAGAAATTTCATCAAAGGGGAAAATTCTAATATAACTAGATATACTTGCATTCCAAACAAAATGAAACTTTCTTTGCTAATTCCCTCTCTTGTTTAAAATTAGATACATTCTAAATTTTAAATTCTCTATTGGTTGATAATGATAAAAAAGAAAACCTTTCCAAATCAGCTTTTAAAATTAACTCCTTTGTCATAGGTAGAGCCTCTGCTGCCAGCAAACGTTCATAGTTTCGACAGGGATACCTTTTAACCATGTTATTTTCCATTGTCCCATTCACCTTAGAGTATGATTAACAGAATGAATTCAAAACATGTTTTTCACATTTTGCATTTCTTTTCTATTTTCTGTTATTTTGTAAGATAAAAAGCCATTTCCCTGGTTTGGTGGCCAGCTGAGTGACAATGCCATTCACTGGTAGTAATTTAACCGAACAAGCTGGCTCGTGATGAGACCCCTTGTCTTATAAATAAAGCCATTACCCTGTTTTGGTATGCAGTATTGGTAATTTCGGCTAAACTATTTCCCTATGAACATGGTAAGTAGGATTGTAATAAGACCTCTTATCTTTTATATCCAATATTCTTAGAATTACACTCTGAGTAATCACAAGCTTTGGTGAGTGGGATAGACAATTTTCTCCTTAAGAGTAAATGGATGACAAGGTAAGAGTTTGAAGATACTGAAATTGGATTAGTTCCTATTTTGATATTGATAACCTTCTTGTGACCAATTTGAAAACCTAAAATGATTTACAATATTTCTAAACTTTGGGAGGCGTTCACTAAGATTGAAGTGTGGTTTCAGAATGCAATTATATCTAATTTCCTAGAAATTATCCCTTTTGTTTAAGACTTCTATTATTTTAAAAGTAAATATCACACTACTTGTTTTAAACAATTCTTTAAGTACAACAAAGGTCAATGGAAGATACCTCACAACTTTATTTTCTAATGCTCCTACAAACTACAAAAATGCTATTAAAAAGGAGAAGGGGTTACCTCCTCAATTGAAGAATTTCTTTAAGATAAGGCCATTAACAGGGAGAGAATCTCTCAACCCTGATAAATATTGTATATGAAGGTCGAATGGCCTATCTTTTCCCAGATCTGAAAATGGTCCAAGCCACATCTTCTGAAACTTGGTGTGTTTTCCCTTATCTTCATGGGCTTTGTCCCATTTCAGAACTAAATCACCGACTTGAAATTGTTTGGAACCGGATGAAAGTGAATCAAATGATGACTTGATGGTTTGCTGATGTTTCGCATGAATGACTTTGGCTTTTTCTCTTTCTTCTTCTAATTTTAGAATTTGGTCATGTCTAAGTTGTAAAGAAGAAGAAGGGCTTTCTTCAATAAATTCAACTAGGGCTAGAGAAGGGAGGACAAGATTTGTTGTTAGCACTGCTTCTTTTCCATACACAAGATTAAACGGGGAAGAACCTATAGAAGCCTTTTGCGTTATCCTATCAGCCCATAATGCAAATATTAAAGATTTGTGCCAGTTCTTATGATTCTGTTCAATAGTTCGCTTAATAATTTTAATCAGATTTTTATTTGTAGATTCTGCTAAACCATTACCCTGAGGATAATAATTAGCAGAGTATTTGAGTTTAAATCCTCTTTTAATTGCGAAATCAAACATAGCATTGCCTGAAAAGTAATATGGATTATAAAAAACAAGAGCATTCGGGACACCAAACCTGGTAATGATGAATTGGTCTATGAATTCAATAATAGCTTCAGAATATGTTGTCTTTAAAGGAATCGCTTCAACCCATTTGGTAAAATAATCAGTAGCGGTAAGGATATACTTATGCTGTTTGGAAGAATGTGGAATGATTTCTCCAATGATGTCCAGTCCCCATTGCTCGAATGGTTGTTCAATGTTGACTGGTTGCAAAGGGAAGGCTGGTTTCCTTTGTCTTCCACTAGAAGTTTGGCAATTTCGGCATTTCCTTACATATTCATGAGGATCTCTAAACAGAGTGGGCCAATAATATCCAGCATGGATGACTTTGTGAGCTGTTGTATCAGCTCCAAAGTGGCCTCCTGCTGGTCCATCATGTAATTCCTGCAAAAACTTTTGTGCCTTAGGTTTTTCTAGGCATCTCAATAAAATTGAATCATAATTTTGCCTAAAAAGCACATCATCAATGATTGTAATTTTTTTTTCTTTCAATCTTATGGCCCTTTTGCTTTTGTAAGACAGGTTAGGAGGTTCATATCCATTTTTCAAAAAAAATATTAAATCACCATATTGTGATTCAGAGTCAGCGATACTTATCTAGGTGATCTCTTCGAATTGATCTGTATCACCTGATTTTGGAATGTTGGATGCTCCTGCAAACAACGTGCAAAAACCTTGGCCTCTAACAATCTTCGCTGGTTTAATTTCTAGGTCGTATTCTTGAAGTGCTGTTACCCAGTTTTCCCTTTTTTCTCCCAATTCTCTTTGGATTAATAGTTGCCTTACTGAAGGGAAAGGAACTATAACTTTTGTATGGGCTTTTAAAAGGAATGGTCTGTAATGTTTAACAGCTTTATATACAACAAAGGCTTGTTTTTCTACTTCGGAGTAATTTAGTTCAACACCCTAAAGATTTGAACTATAGAATGAAATGGGTGCTTCCAAATTGTGATTGTTGATCTGTGTGAGTACTGCAGCATAAGAGAAATCGGATGAGATAGTATACAATGTAAAATGATTAGAAAAATTAGGGGTATTTAAAGCGGGGCATTGATAATTGATTGTTTGATCAATTCAAACGCTTCCTTTTCTGCCGATCCCCATTTAAAGACTAAATTTTTCTTAATCATAGTTTGAAGTGGCAAAATGATTTGAGAAAAGTTTGGAACAGATCTCTTAACAAAATTGATTTGGCCTAAAAATGACTGCATGGATTTCTTATTGTGAGGAAAAGGGATTTCAGAGATTTCTTTGATCCTGTCTGGATAAATATAAATGCCATCTTTAGAAACAATAAAGCCTAGGAGCTTTCCTTGATCAAGAGCGAAAAATGATTTTTTAGGGTTAAGGGAAATACCGTATTTCTTGCAACGTTGAAAGATTTGATTTAAATCATGCAAGTGATTGGATCTTTCTTTAGAAAATACAGTAATATCATCTAAGTAGATGACTACTGTTCTGTTAATCAGCCCTTTAAAAATGATATCCATCGCTCTTTGAAATGTGGCTCCTGCATTAATAAGTCCGAAAGGCATTTTCTGATACGCATACGTTCCCCAATTTGTTCTGAATGTGGTTTTGAGTCGATCATCAGGATGGACCAAAATTTGATTATATCCTGAAAAACCGTCCAAAAAGGACATTAACTCTGAGCCTGCCACTAATTGGAGTATCTGCTCCATAGTGGGTAATGGGAAGTTATCTTTTAAGCTCGCCTTATTTAAATTTTTGAAATCGATACAAATGCTTATGTCGCCATTTTTCTTTCTGACTGGTACCATATTGGAGACCCAGTTTGAGTGCCGAATGGGAAAAATAATCTTAGCTTTCAAGAGTTTATTAAGTTCTGATTTTATTTGACTCTCTAAGTTTGGATGTATTTTCCTCAACTTTTGTTGAACTAGTTTCTGTTCGGGAAGCATCGGAATGGTATGCTGGATAATGGATGTATCATATGTTTTCAAATCATCGTATTTCCAAGCAAAAACATGTTTATTTTTGCATAACAGTCTAATGAATGCTTCAGTTTCTTCCACGGAAAGTCCTAATCCTAAATTAATGTTTTGAGGAGTTTGTTCAGTGCCAAGGTTTATCAATTCAAACCTTAACGTAGAGCTCTGGAGCTTCGTATTGGTCACATGTTTAAACCTGTCTTTTATATCGTAAAGATCCTCAAGCTTCACCACAGGCTTTGGGATTGAATTTTCTTCATGCTTACCTTGCATTTGAATATCATGTTCGTGTTCCTCAATGATTTGATAATCATAGGATTTTTCGGAGGTTAAAAACTGTAAAATGTCTTCATCGTGGTTGAATACTCTCCAATTAGTGACATTGTCAGGAATTGATGGCCTAAAAAGCAATTCTACTGAAAATCTATCTGGGCTATAGTCTTCGGAAGGGAGGAGCTTGGAAGTGACATTGGCTAGCAAGTCGGCTGCTGAATTTTGAGACTTGGGAATGGAAGAAATATTGAATGCTAAAAAGTGGGAGGTGAGATCTTGTACTAGCGATTGATAATGTTTGAGATGATTCGAAAGGCAATGAATTGTATTCCTTACCTGCTTAACTATGATCTCAGAATCTCCAAACACTTTCAAGTATTGGACTTTGAGGCCAATCACTTTATATAATCCTTGGACTAATGCTTCGTACTCAGCTGTATTATTTGTGCATTCAAACTCTAGCCTACAGGATAGCATTGTTTTTTCTCCTTGTGGGCTAACCAAAATACATCCTGCTCCT
>APFE031734073.1:7467-28276 GCA_000404065.3 Pinus taeda | reverse complement strand
TTCACTTATATCTTCACATTTTACCTTCATGTGACCTCCATTCCACCTCCATATCATTATGTTTACCTCATTTGGGTCATAACTATTCTTTTCCAAAGTTTATTAAATTATTAACATTTTTAAGTGAATTTATGGCTAAAACTTAGAAAATAATATGCTTATACTTATACCTAACAATTAGAATGAGTTTGTTGACATGTGTAGGTACAAAGGAAGCTTCCAAGGAATCCTTATGTGGTACTCTATGCTCAAATTCGAATTTGAGAAGATCATGAACCTCATGGAGAAGATCATGGACCTCATGGAGGAGATCATGGAGGATAGGGTTATGTGTCACCATTGGTTGAGAAATATGTGGGTCAAAGGAGAGAATAGTGGGTTTACATTTATGAGGTTGTTATCATAGTCTTTGTATAAATAGGAGTACCTCCTCCATTCCAAAGGGAGGACTCTTAGAGAATTGTATCCAATTTATGATGGAATAAAGCTTCATTTGACATATATTTTCATTATGTAGTTTTAGAAATAGTTTTCCATTATGTAGTTTTAGATAGAAGTTACCTTAATGTAGTATATGGAATGGCTTGTCACTTTGGTTCTTAGGAGAATTGAGCTCACTCTTGAAGGAGCAAAGGAATATGCCGTTTCATATTAGATCTTATTTTATTTAATTGCTTAGATGTTTGATGTTTGAGGATTTGATTGATGAATGAGTTTTCAATTAAAGTCTTATCAACATATGAGAGGACAACCAAGAGTCTAAGTTATGCGCTCTCTCTATTTGATTTGTATGACAATTGGAATTCATCTTTTTGCTTTTATGTTTCAAATTTATTTCAATTAGTTTACGCTTATGGATGAATTTTAGTTTAGTCTGGAGTAGTAAAAGAGAGGACAATCAAGAGACTAAGTTAGTCTTTCCCTCTTTGAATATAAACAACAATTAAAGTTCATCCTCTTGTTTGCATTTTAAGTTTCTAGTTTTATGATTTCTCTATGATACTGTAGGGAAGGACAACCAGGATCTCCTTAGTTAGGAGTCTCTTCCCTTGCATATTGTATTGAATCGTAAATAATTTCATTAGACATAGAATTAGTCACCTACTCCTACACATATAGTGTTGGCATCATCAAAATCTTACGAGTTTCCCTGGTCGATAATTTAATGCAGCAATTTAAGCACAATAAATTGCCCAACACCACCAGAGGGGAAACTCACCCGATTCTGCTTCCCATATACAAAATTTTCACAGAAATCAAAATCCAAAGATCTATTACTCATACCTTCTAACATACCTTTACCATGAAGTATTCGAAGGTCCTTCTCTCAAATATGTCCAAGCCTTTGATGCCACAACATGGTCTTCTCTCTAGAGACCACTAGATTTTCTGCTCTGTTTTCAGGAACCATAGAACTATTGCACCCATCAACAACAGCGCTACCTTGCAGCTTGTACAGAGTTCCAATCCGAACTCCCCGCATCAATACCAGTGCTCCTCGAACCATCTTGCAGGTATCCTTCTCGAACACTGTCTTTACACTTGCATCATCCAACTTGCTTAGAGAAATCAAATTTTTGGCCAACGCAGGAATATGCAGAACACCCGGAAGGGTTCTAACCCTTCCACCTTGCAACTTCAACTTTACTTTTCCGCGACCAATGATTCTAGCCTTCCTATCATCTCCTAAGAAGACATCACCACCGTCGTATTTCTCATACTCGTAGAACCACTCTCTATGGGGAGTGAAGTGAAAGGATGCACCTGAGTCAATCAACCATGCCTCATGATCTACATGTGTACTTGAAGAAGCCAAGTACACATCCCCACCTTCATTTTAGGTGGTTTTCGCCTCTACAGAAGGAGCATCATCAGATCCCTTTCCTTTATCAGGAGCTTTAGATTTACACTCCCTTCTGAAGTGCCCTTCCTTTCCGCATTTCAGCACACCACCTTTGTAGGTTTTCCTGGAGATTTAGATCTCCCTCTAGATCTAGATCTCCCACTCAATGACTTATTTTTGTTTCTGTTCTGGGACCGTCCTCGTACAGACAAGGCATCACCATTCTGGTTGTCCATATTTTTCCGTCTCATCTCCTCCGTCAGCAAGGCTGAGACTATTTCATCAAACTGCAAAGCACTTGCATTGCTACCTATTACAATAACCAGACTATCCCACGAGTCTGGTAGAGACCACAACAAACTGATGCACTTACCTTCATATGAAATTTTAATATCAACAGATAATAATTGACTTACCACAGTATTAAACGCATTCAGATGCTCTGTCACCGAGTCTCCATCTTTCATCCTCATGTTATACAGCTTTTTCTGCAGGAACAGTTTATTCACCTTCGCCGTAGCTTCCCCTAATACATTCAACAATACTGAATCTGACACACACAATCGTATTGTGCTCTTTGCCTTTCGATCCAACTTCTTCCATTCTTCATCGTCACTCCCGTTGGTTTAGTACCCGGATCTACCGCGATCCACTGATCTTTATCCACCAACAGATCCTCCATCTTGAGTTTCCACAACTCAAAACTCTGACCATTGAACTCCTCAATCTCTATCTTTCCGCTGCTCGCCATCTTCTTTCACCACCAGAATCGATCTCGCAGATCTCCCACTGAACAGGGTCTACCACAGGCCCGAGCGAAACCCCTCAACAACAAAGACGTCCCCTTGAAGCCAAACAGCTCTGATACCAAATGTAGGTTTTAACCCCATACAGAAATTACCTGCATACAATTCTAAATCACAGGAAAAATAAAAATGCGAGAGCATAACACATAAAACACATATACACAGAGATTTCCCACTTGATCTCAAAACCGAGACTACCAGCTTGATTTTTCATTATGTTCCTTTCAATGTTACAATACATATTTATACATGCCGAAGCATCCAATACCATGGACTGAAAAGCCATCACGTCCAATACCATGGACCAAAAAACCATTGATCCAATACCATGGACCGAAAACCATCGTGTCCAAAAAACATGTGCAAAAATCATGCACAAAACCATAGGTGGGTCCGCCCAACCTAACATAGGGTCCAAAACCAAAATTTTCCGGGACGCTGCCCCGAACCCCATAAAGTGGGGTTATGGGTACCCCTCAAACCCATTGTTAACTATGTGGAAATAATATAACACAACCCAACACTGTGAGTGATCCATTGAGTAGAATTAACAGGACTGGAGTTGATAACATCGAAATTATCCAACTTATCCTTCTTGCATAAAACATGAATGCCTTCAATATTCCCTATAGATAGTTCCAATTCAGTTGATCATAGGATTTTGACAAGTATAATTTAAAGAGAATTCCTTTGCTTTTTCTTGTCTTTAATGAATGAATTGCCTCTTCTACCACCACTATGGCATTTGTCATTTGTCTTCCTTTAACGAACCCTGTCTTTTCCTGAGATATTAATCCAGGTAATATAGTTTTTAAGTGATTGTCCATAATTGTAGGGACGATTTTGTATATGAAATTACAAAGCGTTAATGGTTTGAACCCTTTTCGTTCTTCCAAATGATTTGTCTTCATAATTAGGGCCAGAAATGTGGAGTTTGGAGCCAAGTGCATTCTTTTTTGTGCATCTAGACTCTTCAACTAATTTCACAATACCTTTTCCCATGAATAGTCATGTCGCCTAGAAGAATTATGCTCTATATTTATCTAGCCCTGGTGCTTTGTTTCTCACCATATTTTTCACTTGAATTGATAGGTTTCTAGGTTACCATGCTTTCGATACTAATTTTTGTGATTTCTAACCCCAATAGTGCAAAAGAGATAATGGATGCTAATCACAGAAAGGAACACCCAAAATAAAAAACACATACCAGTTACCTAGAACCCATTGATTGAATAAAGATTATATACCCAAGCACTCCTGAATAAGTCAAGAGAATCCAACAAATCCATTTCAATAGGAAGAAATTATGATTTCCTCGGATGGAAGGGGATTTGGTCATAAGTGTCAAGAACACTCTCAACTTCTTGTTAACAGATATTTTTTCTCATTCCTATCTCAAATTTTCCCAAATTATAGCTATATCTATTGTGCTATTAGATAATTTTATTCATAATAATTCCCAAGATGAAAAGTAACCTACTTAGTAGGTTTATTGGTCAAAGACACTTATCCCACAATACAATGAAAGTATTAATCTACCAACATCTACCAGCATGTAAAATTTATGCCACAGAGAGAGTTATGAGACATCCTACTGGGGAAGACTTATATTCATACTCCAACGGCTCTTTTACTTCTTCATCTTTAGCATCTTCACCATCCCAAACACTTTTTTCCTTCTCCTTAGTAGGAAAAGAAAGAAAATATAACAATAAAGAAATAAAATGATCAATAATGAAGGAAAAAAAATAATAAATAAATAAAATAAAAACTAATAAAATTTTGCATAATGATACATGGATTGTGCACATGTTGACCCCTTACCATTTTTAGAATAGTTGGTTTTGTTGAATGGCGAAAAGGGGAGGTGACAAGCATTCATTCATTTGCACATTATTTGAGGAAGGGAGTGCTAGAAGACAAAGGGCACTAGTTATAGTAAGTTGATTGAGGGCTCAGGGGTGATATTTGTAAGAAATATTTGTTGCAGCTCATCGAAAATTGGGTGGAGAGTCGTCCCCAACACTTTGTTTCCCTTAGTAAGATCTAGATAGCGTTAAAAACAGTAAATCACCAATATGATCTATTTTCCTTCTTCATTCCGCAATTATGTTTCTCTACTAATGTTTTCTTTTTAAATTCTATGCTAATGAGTTGAAAGTTTTTGTAGATAGCATGGCTTGATGCAATTAGTTGTATATCTTTATATTGGGTTGTTACACATTGGTGTCCTCTTTTGATTTTTGTTACCGAGCTTATAACACACCTTCATCACAACTGAAAAAACTATAAGGGAGATTATAACGAAACTTCATCAAAACTGAAAAAATCAGTGTCAATATCAAATTGTTGTTCTAAAGAATTTCCACGTTCTTAAAAATTATCACCAATTGAGATATTTGTAGCAAATCATGTAGCCTCTTAAAGAGTTCTAATCTTGGTCTTTGAAATTATTGGTACTCATTCGCAACAATTCATTTTCTCTCTCATAATGTGTCTTGAATAAAGCATCTAAACCCTAATGATTATGAACACTATAATCCTTTTATTCTTTTTCTTTTATATCTCACATATAGAATACATGATGCACTGACATATTAAAATAATGTTTAGAGATGGAGATAAACGAAAAGGCTATTGGGATATTGCGAGAATTCATGTATGGCTTTTTAAGGAAAGATAAATCTTATTTTTCTTTTGCAACACCCGAGTACTACGGTATTGAGTTTCTAATGTCATCAATAGAAGTACCCAATAACTATAATTTATCCAAGACCTTTCTCAGATAAATTTTGTTGTAATACCTATAGTTGGTAGTTTGATTTCACATAGAGTTAGAATTAAAACAACATGTCCAAAGAAAATATTCAATTATAAGAAAAATTGAAAAAACAAATCACTGGAATAAAAAAATATTTTCCCACAAACTAACCAACGGTTAATGCGAAAAAAAACTCAAATAAATCCTAAGTAAAATTATCCCATGTAGGCTATAGGAATAATTGTCCCAAATGTACTTTTGAAATTAGTGAATAGCATTAGGCCTCAAATATACAGTTAACACCATGCTACTCTAATCACTCCAATAAGAAGTTTGACTTACATCACTAGGTAAATACAATTTCCAAGGAAGACACACCAATATCAATCAATACCAAATATCTGAACTCCATTCAATGAATTCCATTCTCTTAATCCTTGCGCATTAATTTTCTCCACAATGCACTCACGACAATACCATGCCCCTTCTGGTAAATGAGCTTTGGAATGAAAAACACATAAAAAATGATATTCAAAAGTGAAACTATCACAAAAAATCAAAATGCGATCCATTCCATGGGAAACATTCATCATTGTTGAAATCCTCTACATCATCCATCGTAAAAACTATAATCTTCGTATATATGTTCTTAGAGTAATGTTTTTTCTATGAGATTGAACCATATGAATGAACATTCATCTTTTGAAGTGTCACTTAACTTAAATTTGACCTCCTCTAACAATCTTATTCGATATAAGAAACTGTCTTTCTTTCAAATGGTAGGGATTTCTTCCAACCGATCCAATTTCCCGAGAAGAAAAGTTCATTTTTGTATCTACATTTGCATCTTGTTCAAATTTTACCTGCATGTTGATCTACTTTCCAACTTCCTCAGATTCCATGATATCATCATAAGGAAACTCCAAAAAAATTATCTTTATGGAAGGTAATATGCTATAGTACTCAAAATTCAAACGTTTCAAATGAAAAAAAAATTGTCACAATTCACTAATGAGACTATGACTCGATGGATATTCTATGAAATAAATTGGTGATTCTACTTCCGCTAAGAAATTTCAATTAGGTTACCTGTAAACATATATTAAAAACATTAATGTTTTCACCAGAGACTAGTTACGAAGTACAGGACCTTAGCGGTCACTTATAGCATGTGTAGAAACGTAACAAAGCTTTCATATAAGCATTATTTCATGATAAACTACATAAAATATTACCAAAAGTGTAAAATTCAAAAAATAAAATAAGCAGGAAAAAACTATATATTTCAAACATGGAGGAAATTTGAAAAGGAAAAGAAATATCAAAATTTGAATTCCATGAATTAAGTGAAAAATATCTGAAGACAATTAATGATGGACTTGAGGTTTAGGGTATCTCTATGTGGTTTGTAGTCCTTGGAGATCGGTGATCACTACATCTAAGGAATATTTGGACTAGGTATATCCGCCTAAAGAAATCACTTTCTATTGACTCTAACATGGATCCTAACCCCGAGAGTGTCAAGATGATTTAACATGTGATCTCTCAATAGTAAAGGTGCTTTACCAACAGCGACTCCACCAACTAAGCTAACTCTTGGGGTTAATTTTAGGGTATGTTTATTTTCTATCTTTTGAGTTTTGGTTTTAGTTTCTCCTTAGGGTTGGTGTGTGTGGCGTTGTCAAAATTAACTGACATAATCATAAGCAACCCTAAAAGATGGGTTAGCCATAGTCAAGTCCCTTTACCTACATTTTGTTTAATTATTGAACATTCAATTGAATATCTAGTATGGGAATGATATTTAGTAACTGAGGTAATTGGAAGGAAACTAAAAAACACATATTAAAAGCCAAAAATAAAATATACCTAAAAGGTTTTGATTCCTTCTCATTTCCCTTAGTCAAAAGATTTTTTCATTTATAAAAACCAAGGCTAACAATTACGGGAAATCTGAGTGGATGAAAATGGTGAAATATTAGATCATTAGTGTAATGATGCGAGATTGAATACACAAATGGGTATGAAGATTCCCTCCTAAATATAATTAATGATTTGCAAAATCAGCCACCCGAAACCCTTCTTGCATCTAATTCTTACTCTTCATCCTTCTCGTTCCTTCCCTCCATAACTAGAAAAATTAATCCACCCACACATGAAAACAAAAGAATCTATTTTTTTCCCACCTATTATCACAATTCAAACCTTGCACTATCATAGGATGTATTCTTTTACTTTTCATTCAGTTTGATTAATTAATGAGCATATCACTTAATTTCATGGCTATTTTTATCGTGCACCCTCCTCTAATTACTCTCTCTGGAATAATGGTCTCCTTTAACAAGTTTTACAGCAAATGTACAATGGGTTTTTACACATTAAAACATACTTTCACCTTAGGAAATAGTTTAGCGAACAATTTTACTAAATTATTTCTCATAAAAATCCAAAAAACCTATGAGAATAATTAAAAAAATAATTATTTATTTATTAATCTCTCGAAATAATTATTTAACGATTATTTCTAATAATCATGTTTAGGCATTTGTAATCCATATCTAGATTCTAAGAAACAAATTTGAACAATAATCACATCAAGAAACTTTTATCAACTTGTTTAAAAACAACTAGTGTGGTTCATCATGAAGCCAACATGAATAATCAATTTGCCTTCCTTTCTAACCTGTTGCCATATCTGATTCTTTATCTTGTAGTGATAATGAACCACAATGGTTGGTTGGAAACATGTCCACAAATGTTTCTTGATTTGATTTTTTCTAATCATTTATGACTTAACCACTCATGTATAATTGATAAATCATTATTTATTTATTATTCCATAATTAACCCCTACTTCTCTCATGAGATAATTATTACATCATTTTTCAAATAATTATTTATAGTTCATCTTTGCCCTTATCCCCATAAAGTAAATAAATATTTTTTTATTTGTTAATTAGTTTAACCATTTTATAAATAAATATATTTCCTCATTTGAAATCATCTTTCCCTCTTTAAAATAAAATAAAATATTTCGAACAACTAGATTTTGATTTAACGTAACTTATTATTATTATTCTAGATCGAGAATAATAATTAAAAAATGTTAGACTAAATCTAAATCTAACCGTTAGGAATATTTTATTATATTTTAGAGAGAGAAAGTTTATTTGAAATGATCAAATATCTTTATTTATAAAATGGTTAAAAAAATGACAAATAAAAAAAATTTAATAATTACTTTATGGGGATAAAGTCAAAGATGAATTAGGAATAATGATGAAAAAATGATTTAATAATTATGTCATGAGAGAAATAACGGATAATTATGGAATAATAAATCAATAATAATTTATTAAATATTCATAAATGGTTAAGTGAAAATGGTTAGAAATAATTATTAAAATTGATTTAATTATTATTTTGAAAGAATAATAAATAATTAATGATTTATTTAATTATTTTCACGGGTGCTTTTATTTGAATGAGAAATTATTTAATATAATCGTTCACTAAACTGTTTCCTAACGAAAGTGAGTTTTAATATGTAAAAACTCATCCTACATGGTATATTTTGATTCACCTAGTAGATAATGGCTAGGTGATCATTTTTTGGGTTATAAGAATTGGGAATTTAGAATATGGTATACCATAAAACGGGGTATATATATATATATATATATATATATATATATATATATATATATATATATATATATATATATATATCTTGTGCTACTATTTATACTAGAGGTTATCCATCACTTTGCATCAAGTAATTAGATCTCCTATTTTTATCCTTCCTTTATTGTATAAGTATGAAAAATACTATTCTCTTTCCTAACTCATCTCGATGCCAAATTCTTAACAATACAATCTATTGAAAGTTTGAGATCCTTCTTCCATAAGACCACAATTCTGACCAAAGCTTTAACAAAAAATGTAGTTATGCTCATATTCGTGCTTGGGCCTTATTTTATGTTTTGCTCAAGAAAACCACTAAAAGTTGAACTCCCAAATTATAGAGTTGTCAAACAAATTATTTTTGAAGTCCCACTTCATTCCTACTCCATATAAACTTTCACTATCCACTTCATGCGGTCCCACCACTATTCTTCTTTGAGGTCTGAATTTTAAACAGACCGGAAAATGATATCATTCAAGGCGCACCATTTGATTCCCATAGAAATTTGGAAATTCTATAAGACTAAAAATTAGCTGCAAACACAACACTTTAGCAAAAATCTTTATGTTTTTTCACATCATATGCTATTTACAAGCTTCCATCATCCTTTCCACATGGTTACCATCTAGTGGTGCCACATGTCTAATGAAAATTTACTCAATTGTCCATATAAAAACTCCAGAACTAACAACCACATACCACTGCACAAATTGTTATGCCATCACACATGCTTATTTAATGCCACCTCATGTAGCACAAACGTCTGCCATACCATCAACTTGTATGGATAAGAAGAAGGTTGGGTTTCAACCTTTCCTCATAGTTTCACTAGAGAATAACATCTTCAACACGTCAGCTCCCGAACAACTTGATTTGTCGAAACTATTATAATACCCTGAACAACTAAGATACCCTCAATAGGTATAAGATTTAGACATTTTCTACAGATGATCCTTATTTAGCTTACAGGGATCTCAAACTTCTCAGCTTCTTCAAGAAAGGTTGACCTCTAAACTTCAACCTACATCATTTCTTCAACCCTTAGAATTATTTTGGACTATCATATACCATTTGAAAGTTCTTTCTCGCAGTCATCAAAATATGCATTTTACATGGACATTTGACTTGATGTTTTCTAAGAAAAGTGCTTTCAATAAATAGGACATTAAAGCTTTCATCCACTAGGTTTATTCATTTTGTTTTTATATATTATTTAATTATTTTGCTATTATTGTGTTTCTCTACCAATGACCTAAACAAACAACTTGATTTTGTTCTTGACATTAATGACTATACATAAATATCCATGGTTAATCATGTGTGGCAATCAATGAAAACATCATGTTCAACATCGATAGAGTTGAACATATAACGATGGGGTTATCCTATATGTTTGATTTCAATACTAAAGTCACTGGTTTTAATTATACTAAGCGTCAAGGTGTGTAGAATCTATTTTCAATAGGAGTTTTCATGTCACTTAAGTTCAAGGCAAAAAGTATAAGCATAATGGGTATATTTGGATCAATATGTGGGAATAATGGAGAGATACCTAGCTTGCAGCGTAGTACCAATATTTACTCTATAAATAAACCCATCAGTTGACAAAGACATAAATATGATTGGTGAATAATTTTGTCAAGTGAAGACATATATGAGGAGAATGTTACCAAGTGTTTGTAAAAAATCCTATGTTAGTGGATCAACTAAATTGAAGTGAAATTCTAGTATGGCTCCCAATTTTGAGATAACAACGCCGATATGACATTTGTCCCTGGAATAAGTCAACACACCAAGAATTTTTTGGACCCTGGATCGTCGAGATCCATAAATGTCAACATGAACCCCATATATCTAACTTCATCACACACATGTAGACCCTAAAGAAAATTACGTGAAACTTGAATCTCCCTGTATCAAAAATTTGGCTTTAAAAGTATATGGGCAAAATGTGAATGAGGCAACAAGCGACAGAGCACAGTTTTTAGACTTCAACGCCTTCTTATAGCAATAAGGATGAACAAAGAGTTGAGAGTGGAGTGTTGGTAAGGATTGGGATTTATTCATGTGTCATTATGGGATGTGGAAGAAAAACACCTATCAATAGTTAAGGGTAATGGGAACATTGATACCATTCGTAGTTACACAGTAAAAAGATAAGGAACAAAAAGGGGTTTTACATAAGAGATGAGGGTAAATTTGGGATGTGGTTTAATCAAGTCGATTAAAAAATGACACTAGAATTTTCCCAAATTTAATTAAAACAAGAAAAATTTAACATGTGTTGAGTAGTATTTAGTATTTTCCAGCGAAAGTAGATAGGGTACATTAATAATTCCTCATATATTTGAAACAATCTTTGTCAACTCTATGTATGGTAATTTTGTGTTTGAATGTATCTTTTTTCTATTGTAGTTATTATTCCATGTAATGGTAATTAAATAATTCATTTGGAGTCTTTCATTTCCTACTAAATCAATCAAATTGCAAAATTAGTAGTTATATTATTAGACATTTTTAAATTTTAGATATTGTAGATGTATTTGAAATTATGTTTTAGTGACCCAATGATTTTATATCCAAATAGTTTTACATACAATTACTTGTTGGGGCTCATTTCATATTTCCTTCTAAAAAATTAAGTCCTCTACTTACTTTATCTTCCTCAACTTATGGATATATCTAAGTTGATTATATTGTCTTATTTTATGTATTGAACTCAAGCCTATATCATAGATTAATCCATAACACAGTGCATATCATTTGTGGCCTAAGATTTTATGATCCTACACAACTTTTCATACACCTCAACTATATAGTCCTCTTAATGAATGTATATTGACTACACATCATATGACATCGAATTTTTTGTATGCATTGCAAGAAGTCATTACTAAAACACAAAGTTTCATTTCACAATGTTGTTTTATACGTTGAACCATATTTCTCTCTAACATCTTAGAAAAGAAACACATGATAAGTAATTAGTTACATTTATCAATGATGTTGAAATGGTAAAAGCCAATTTTGATTTTTCTAAAATTTATTGAAGGCCCTAATCCATGGGACATAATGTGATTTCTTAGCCTCTATGTTAATTTATTGAAATGTCAAATCATACAACATGATAACAAATTTAACTATATTTTCTTAAGAAATAAAAATATAATTATTTATTTCCCTTCAATTTTGTATAATTTTTCCTATGAATGTTATCTTACTTAAACCTAGTTTAATTGTTTTTCTCATTAATTAATGTGTAATATCAAATATATTATTATTGAGTTTTATTACAACTTTTTCTTTTTAAGAAAAAATAATTCAAAATTATCATTAATTTAATATTATTTAAAAATTGTAAACATAATAACAAAATATGGAAAAGTGAAATAACAATGTTTTTCTTTAAATAGTTATGAACAACACTTACAAATATATTAATAAAAATTAAAGAATGGGCTTTCCTTTTCAAATATTATGAATATCACTTTGAAATATAATAATTGAAATATTGATATGTAAATAGTATGGTTTTTAGTTGAAAAGTTATTAATTGTAATTGAAAGAGGTAATACTTATAATTATAATTTAAATGTTAATTGAGTTTTTGTGTGTTTTTATTTTATGTGGTTGGTGGTATTTTGATATTAGTGATCATTATGTCTATGGAATTTTAGTATGAAGTAGATTTAGGTCAACTACAGAATCGACCTTAAGCAAGAGAATTGAACTCTTAACTTGTCAATAGCAAAGGTGCTTTAAGGAACATTCCAATGTTCTTGAGAACATTCCAATGTTCAAGGAGAAATCCATGAGTTAAAATGATATATTTTAATATAAAATTATAGATTTTTTAAGACACGAAATCTTTATATGGATGATTTTTTTCATTGTGAGTTTTTTCTTTTATAACGAAAACATATAAAATAAGTAGGTTGATAGATATTAGTCATTTTATTTTGTAATTTTTTGTAACAAATTATATCTATTGGGTGATATTTCCTAAAGAGAATTGTGTAATATATTTAATCTGTCTAAAGTTTTGGATGGTTACTCCATCCATCATCTCATGCTCTTTGGTCCGTCATGATGTATGGAGTATCCATCCATAACATTGGACTCACTAAATCAATTACACAATTCTCTTCCAGAAATATCCGACAATATGAACCTACATAGATCTATCTTAACCCTATACCTATCAAGCATCAAGACACTTTTATTTTATAATTTTTTTTAATAAATTATATCTGTTGTTGGATATTTCTGGAAGATACTTGTGTAATATATTTAGTCCATCCAAAGTTTTGGATAGTTACTCCATCCATCATCTCAAGCTCTTTGGTCTGTCATGATGGAAGGTGTATCCATCCATAACACTTGACTCACTAAATCAATTACACAATTCTCTTCCACAAATATCTAAGAATATGAACCAACATAGATACATCTTAGCAGTTATGAAACGAGGTCACAAAAAGATAGAAAAGATAGATCAACGCCTTAGAATTCAACCTCTTCGAGTGGGCAACCTCCTTTAAATTACATAAATGAACAATGATTAGATGATTCAAATGACAAAACCTCCTTTCTGTATACAGGAGTCTAAGGAGTCACAATATAAGCCAACCAACCTAACAATAGTAATATAAAGCTACAAAAATAACAATAGAGAGATTCTATGGGGCACAATAATAACAATATGCGGACAATAGGGGCACAACAATATTAATAAGGGATACAACTACAATAGTAATGGTGTAATCACTAGTATTATATTGACCTAACATGCCCCTCTCCTTCAAAAAAGTGTTTTCCTCAACGCTTGAGTAGTTCTAGATGCTTATGTATAAAATTCTCATCCTCCCATGTGGAATCTTCACCGGATAAGTTCTTCCACTTGATGAGATACTTCGAAATCAATCAATTTCATAACTATCGAGTTCTTGTTTCTATGACTGCTTCCGGTTCCAATATATTTTTTCCTTCCTACTCAAGTTATCGCAATATTGTTTAAACTGGGAGCTTGTCGCCTATAACCTTATTTAAACATGACACATGGAAAACTTGGTGCACTCGAGAATTTGGAGGAAGCTCCAATTCATATGAGATAGTCCCAAACTTTTGCAACACCTTGTACGGACCATAATGCTTTGGTGATAATTATTATCCTTCTTAACTTGCTTGACGAACATTTGTTTATATGGTTGTAGCTGTAGGAATACCCAATCACCTACATCAAAACTTCTTTCATTGGGATGTTGATCTACCGGTTGTTCATTCTATCCTGTGCCAACATGAGGTTATCCTTTAAGAGTTGGAGCACTTGTTGTTGATGTTCGATGTGATGTTCCACTACTTCAACCATAGAATTTTCTCTTAAATATGATGTGATGGATGGTGGCTGATATCCATAAAGTGTGATAAATGGGGTTGTTTTTGTTGTTTTATGGAAGGAACTGTTATACCACCATTCAACCATAGGAAACAATTTGAATTATTGTTTCTGTTTATCAGATACAAAGAAACGAAGATATCCTTCCAAAAATTTGTTTACTGTCTTAGTTTTCCCATCAGATTGATGATGATAAGATGAGCTATGAGCTAACTGAGTACCAAGAAAAGAAAATAATTTTGTCCAAAAATATCCAGTGAAACTGGGATCTCTGTCACTTACAATAATCTTTGGGTTTCCATGTAGCTTTTGAATTGTTTCCATAAATGTAGTACAAATTGTATTAGCTTTAAATGGATGTGATAATGCACAAAAGTGTGTATACTTGGTAAGTGTGTTAGCTACCACCATGATGACACTCTTTCCCTCAGTCTTGGGTAAACCTGTGATAAAATCCATTGAAACCTCCTCCCAATGTTGGCTTGGAATGAATAAAGGTTGTAATAGACCTAGGGTATTAATTGTGTCAAATTTATTTTGTTGGCAAACCAAACATTCTGCCACAAAATTTTGAATATCCGATCTAATTCCATCGGAAAAAAATTCCTTCTTAACCTGTGGTAAGTTTTTAAAAATCCTGAGTGCCCTCTTAAGGGAGAAGTGTGGAATTCCATAAGAATCTTTTGTTTGAGTTGGGAATTCTTACAGAGGTATAAGCGATATTTGTACCATAATGAATCATTTTGCCAGCTAAACATATCAAATGTACTGGAATTTTGTTGTAACTTTCGAATAAGCGCCCACACTTCTTCATCATTCTTCCCTTCCTCCCTTGCTTTGTTTATCCAATCTGGTTAGATAATAGAAAAGGCAGACAAAAATGCTTCCACCTCCTCATCCTTTCTTGAGAGTGCATCTTCCACCACATTTTTCTTCTCTTCATAGGATAATATTTGTTCTAAAAAGTATTTAAGGCTATCATGATCCGTTTTTAACTTGAAGTGTCTTCCCATTAGGTAGGGTGGCCATTTCTTAAGTGCATGTAGTATTGCAAAGATTTCCTCCTCATAAATAGCTTTGTGTAAAAGCTTTCCGTTGATTGGACGACTTTCAAAAGCAATGGGTATTTTAATTTGCATTAAAACAACACCAATTCCATTTCCTGAAGCATCACATTCCAAAATAAAGGTTTTTGTGAAGTCTGATGCAGCTAAAACCGATGCTTGGTACATTGCCTCTTTAAGATGTTTGAAGGCCTTTGTTGCTTTTGGAGTCCATGAAAATGCAACTTTCTTCAATAATGTTGTTAGAGGTGTTGTTATTCTCCCATAATTCTTAACAAACTTGTGATAATACCCTCTCAACCGGAGAAATCCTCACAGATGGTGTATGGATGTGGGGATTTTCCATTCCTTAATGGCTTTAATTTTGCTAGGGTCTACCTTAACTCCTTCATGAGATACAATATGACCCAGATATTCCACCTCTTTTACTCCAAAGAAAAATTTGGACCTTTTTGCATATAATTGTTTCTCCTCCAATAGTTGTAGCACCCTGTCAACATGTTCAACATGATCATTCCAAGACTTACTATAGATTAGTATATCATGAAAAAATACTAACATAAATTTTCTAAGGAAGGGTTTGAAAATGGAATTCATCAAAACTTGAAATGTAGAAGGTGTATTGGTAAGGCAAAAAGGCATGACCAAAAATTTATAATGACCCTCATGAGTTCTAAATGTTGTTTTCAGAATGTCTTCAGTCTTCATTCTAATTTGATGATATCCTAAACGAAGATCCAACTTGGTGAGGTAAATTGATCCATGCAATTCATCAAGTGATTCATCAATGATAGGAATGGGAAACTTATCTTTAATAGTGAGTTGGTTGATCTCCCTATAATTTGACCACATGTGCCATGATCCATCCTTCTTGTGCACCAATACTACTCGAGCAGAGAAAGAACTTTCACTAGGTTAAATTATACCAACCTCTAGCCTTTCTGGAACCATACATTCAATTTCACTCTTGTGGGCATAGGGATAGTTGTTCGGCCTGATGTTTGGAGGAACACTTCCTGGAATCAGATGAATAGCATGATCATGATCACGAATGGGTGAGCGACCTTTGGGAGTCTCAAATACCTTGGAGTGATTATCCAAGACTTTTTGGAGATCTCAAGAAATAGATGATTCCGATGTGGGAACATCTAGCGAACATATTTGTGTAATTACACCTCTTTGTTCCTTTTTTAGAAGCTTTGTCATACCGTTAGAGCTGCTTATCTTTCCCAGTTTCCATGCAATACCCCTTAATTCAACTTCCTTTCTTTTCGTAGAAAATTTCATGAAAAGTTCTTGAAAATTAAAAGATATTGTACCCTAGGATTGTAGCCATTGGACTCCTAGTACAACACCAACACCTCCCATTGTAATGGAAAGCATTGAGTAATTCAATACATATTCTCCCATGGATAGCTTGATATTATGGCACTTTCCAGAGAAATTTATCGTTCCTCCATTTGCAACCATCACTTGACACTCTAGCGCTGGATATAGGGAGAAATTCAATTCTTTTGCTATCCTACAATGAATAAAATTGTGGGTACTTCGTGAATCAATGAACACTATTACCTTTTTCTTCTTGATTTGTCATTCTATCTTGATGGTTTGAGAAGTGGTAATTCCAGCTAATACATTACAAGATATGTTCGGATTCATTTCTTCTTTATCTAGGCTTTATTCCTACAGTATATCCTCTTCTTTTGACCTTTCTTGCTCATTTTCTTCTTCATCGTCATAATCTATGTAGAATAATTTCCTCTCAACACATTTATGACCTTAGTGTATTTGCTATCACAATTGTAACAAAGCCCTTTTGCTCTTTTTTCTTCCAATTGTTGTGGTTTCAACCTTATAGGTTGTGGAAGACTAGGGGCAACAACACTTCCATCTTTATAGTTGTAAGTGGTATGCTTCTTGGTTGCCATAATTTTGCTTCCCATTTTCCTTGCTAACCTGAATGCCTTCTCTGATGAATCAAGTTCCCAAAGGAGAATATCATGTTGGATATTATCCTTTAGAGTCCATATGATGACATCAATCCTATGCTCCTCTGGAATATTTTTTACCCTTATGTTCAATTTTTGGAACTCCTCAATGTGCTCCATTATTGAACCCTTTTGTTTGAGACTTATCAATTGGCTAAAAAAAGTGTTGCTTTTTGTATCGTCATAATCTGCTATCAATTCTTCTGTAAAAATTGCCCAAGTGATAATTTGTTTATGAGAGCAAAGTCATTGATACCATACAAACAAATTTGGTTCCAAATATAAAGTTTCAATACGTACATTTTCTATGTTTTGCACATTATTGAGATCAAAACATTACTCCATCCGTAATATCCATGTTGTGGGATCCTTGCCATCAAACTTCCTCATATCAATTTTTGGAATATGGTGGGTCTTCGATCCAACATTAGAGTCTATGAAATCATGATCAACATCTTTTTTGTTCTCATCATGAGCTTCCTTTACTACCCTTTCATTAGTACGCATTTCTTGTAGGAACTTTGTCAAATCTGTCTTCAAATTTGTATTCAAATTTATCTTCAAATCGTCCATTCTAGCTTCCATGTAATTCATCTTAGCTTTTATCCCTTTCTTTAAACAATTCATCTTAGCTTCTACGCCTTTCTTTAAACAATCCATCTTAGCTTCTACATCTTTCTTTAAGCCATCAATTTTAGATTCGGTTACTTTTTGTGCAAGTGACACTTGTTGCACCTGGTCTTGTAATTTTGATGTATCATGTTGCATTTCTTTCTCTTCTTAGTGAGTCATGCTGGAGCTTTCAAGTTTCTTACAAGGTGTTTGCATTTTCTTTCCTCGGGGCATCAATTACCTATAATAATGCTTTACTATGACCTTTGAATTCCTTCAAACTAATTTTTCAAACCAAGCTTATGCTACACACCTTTTTTCACTTTATAGGAGCTTGATATTGAATTTGATGTATCTCTATAATTTCGGATCATCCAATTCTAAAATTGCAACCTGCAGTAGCCTTCTACGTCCTCTTTCCAATGCCACCAGTCTGATCGAAATTGGATTCTCCAGGGAAGAGCTATGCCAAATCTCCTACAGTGACCTCATTATAGACTAGTTCAGTAGAGCGAACTTGTAGGACATGCCACAAGTCACTGTTTCGACCTTTGGCTCTGAAAAATATATAGAATAAACAAAATTTTGTCCCTTTTCTGTAATTTCTAACCAAATTTCAATCCGATACTCAGAGAGAAAGTAATAAACATTTTCTCCAGTTCACTTGTTTGGAATGTAATTCAGGAGATTGCGAAAACACCAACTTCTTTAGATCATATCTCCGCACAAATAGTGCCAAAAGCTCTAAAATTTGGACCATGGCTTAGTGCGATTTCCTCTCAAATGGGTTTTTTTTTAGCTTCTGAACCATTGTAGAAAACAATTTATAGCAAGAATGTCACGATGACCTATCTGGAGGAGAAAAACCCTAGAATCCAAAGCTCTCATACCAAATGTTATGAAACCATCTCACAATAAGATAGAAAAGACAGATCAATGCCTTAGAATTCAACCTTTTTGAGGGGGAAACCTCCTTTACATTACATAAATGAACAACTCTTGGATGATTCAAATGAAAAAACCTCATTTCTGTATATAGGAGTCTAAGGAGTCACAATATAACCCAACCGACCTAACAATAATAATATAAAGCCACAAAAATAACAATAGAGGGATTCTACGGGGCACGGTAATAAAAATATGGGGACAATAGGGGCACAACAATACTAATAATGGATACAACTACAATAGTAATGGGGTAATCACTAGTATTATAGGGACCTAACATTAACCCTGTATCTATCAACCGTAGAGAGGGATCAAATCTCTCGAGGTGAAAAACTATATTTTGAGTGAAAAACTTGAGAAAAGGCTTGTACCTTGCGATATTTAATCCCTCTAGGAGCTTGATTAATATGGCGTTAAGATGGATCTAGGATGGTTATATAATACTATATCTTATCTATATTTGTATCTATGTGTCTCTTTCTTATTCTCTCTCTCTGTATTTCACCCCCCAAACTTACACACACTCTCTCCATATCTCTCTCTCTCTATCTTTCTCTCTCTCTCTATTCCCTCTCGCTCTCCTCTCTCCCTAACTCTCTCTCTATCTCTCCCTTGTCACTCCCTCTCTCTCTCCACCTTTCTCCCTCTATGTCTTTCTTCTTTTCTCCCTCTCTCTCTCCCTCCAACTCCTTCTCTTCCTCTATCTCTCTCTCTCCGTCTCTCTCTTGAGTCCTTTCTCTCTCCCTTTCTCTTATGGTCCCCCCACACCCATCACTCTCTCCTTCTCTCTTCTCTACAACTCTGTCACTAACTCCCTCCATCTATGTGTCTCCCTCCCTCTCTTCCCCTCATCTCCCTATCTCGCTACTCTCTCCTTCTCTCTCTTACCTCCTCTCCTCTCTCCCTCACTCTCTCTTCATATCTCCCTTGTCACTCACTCTCTATATCCACCTTTATCTCTCTATGTATTTGTCATTTCCTCTCATTCTCTCCCCCTCCATCTTCATATGCATATCTCCCTATCTCCTTCTTTGTATCCCCTCATCTCTCTCTTCCTTCCTCCCACTCCCTCTCACTCCCTCTCACTCCCTCTCTCTCTCTCTCCCCTACTCTCTCTCTTCCTCTCTTTCCCTCTCTCTCACCTCCCTGTATCTAGCTCACCCCATCATTCTCCCTTTATTTCTCTCTCTCCACCCTCTACTTCCCTCACCCTCCCATATCTCTCACCCCCCTATCTCTCTTAACTTTGATCAAATTATATTATGTTTAAGAAATTATCTAAATTAAAAAGATCAATCGGTTGGAAAATAGTAAACCTACATTTTGGATCAATCATGTCAAAGAAAATAAAATAATGAAAAAATTAAAAGAATCATGCAGTATATTTTCTCTATTATTGTTAGTCATTCTCTTTGATCTAATTGCTCATATCCTTGATTACGATGGAACTATGTTGGTTATTAATAATAATATTTACATTACATAGATTTCACATCTCTATATCTAAAAATATTCTTATTTTTACTTTTTATTAATTCCTTGATTAGTTTCTATGGGAATATTTTTAATACTCAAGAGGATAGAAGGTTTAGATATACCTCAAAAGAAATTATAATTTTTTGCTTTTATTTTTAACAAAAAAATGTTATAAAATAAAATTAAAATACAATATTTATAAAACATTTTGATTATGAAATAAGTTATGGT
>APFE031734070.1:1366-29119 GCA_000404065.3 Pinus taeda | reverse complement strand
AAGTTGCAAGGTGGAAGGGTTAGAACACTTCTGGGTGTTCTGCATATTCCTGCATTGGCCAAAAATCTAATTTATGTAAGCAAGTTGGATGATGCAGGTGTAAAATGGATACCTGCAAAATGGTTTGGGGAGCACTGGTATTGATGCGGGGAGTTCGAATTGGAACTCTGTACAAGCTGCAAGGTAGCACTATTATTGATGGGTGTAACAATTCTGTGGTTCCTAAAAGTGGAGCAGAAAATCTGATGGTCTCTGGAGAGAACACCATGTTGTGGCATCAAAGGCTTGGACATATTGAAGAGAAGGGCCTTCGAATACTTCATGGTAAAGGTATGGTAGAAGGTATGAGTAATAGCTCTCTGGATTTTGATTTCTGTGAAAATTTTGTATATGGGAAGCAGAATCGAGCGAGTTTCCCCTATGGTAGTAAGAGGGCGAAAGAGATATTAGAACTTGTGCACAATGATGTGTTTGGACCTGTGAAGGTTCCATCACTAGGTAAGTCTATGTACTATGTATCATTTATAGATGACTTCTCAAGGAATAAATGCATATATTTCCTTAAGAATAAATATGAAGCCTTTTATAGGTTTAAAGAATTTAAGGCTTTCTTGGAAAATCAGACAGAGAAGAAGATAAAGGTGTTGAGGACAGATAATGGTGGAGAGTTTTGTAGCAAGAAATTTGAAGAATTCTGTAAGAAGTGTGGTATAGCACAACAGAAGACTACTCCATCTACACCTTAGCAAAATGGAGTTGTAGAAAGAATGAATAAGATGTTGATGGAAAGGGAAAGAAGCATTCTCAGTGGTGGCAGGTTAGGACAGGAATTCTGGGCAGAGGCGGTGGACACTGCATGTTACCTAGTCAACAGGTCACCTTCATCAGTGTTGGAGGATAAGACTCCACAAGAGGTATGGACTGGTAAGAAACCCTCTATTTCACATCTGAGGGTATTTGGATGTGATGCATATATACATGTTCCAAAGGAGAAAAGAACCAAGTTGGATAGTAAATCTGAAAAATGCACCTTTATTGGGTATAAGGATGGTTTAAAGGGTTATAAGCTTTGGAACCCAGTCACACAGAAGGTTGTGTACAGCCAAGATGTGGTGTTCAGAGAGGTAAAATATATTATTAAACATGAAGTCCAACCAAAGGAACCTGAGAAGATAGAGTTTGAGCTTAAGGAGGAAGAATCAGACTCTATAACAAAGGAGGAATTAGAAGATGAAGAGCCACAAACTCTAGGTGTGAGAAGATCAATTCAAGAAAGAAGGCAGCTAGAAAGGTATAGTCCAACTGCTTTCTATTCAAATTTTTCTTTATCTATTACTAACAATGATCCCAGAACTATGAGGGAAGCAATATATTCAAAGGATGGAAAACTCTGGAAAGAGGCCATGGTTGATAAAATGACATATTTGCACAAAAATGAGGCTTGGGATCTAGTGGAGTTGATGTCTGGAAGGAAACCCATTGGCAGCAAATGGGTGTTCAAGAAGAAGACAAATGCAGAAGGAAAGGTGGGGAAATACAAAGCTTGGTTGGTAGCAAAATGTTATTCCCAGGTATCGGGAATCGATTTTGGTGATATTTTTTCTCCTGTTTCCAAGATAATTTCCATTAGATTACTTTTATCTATTGTTGTTGCTTTTGATTTTGAGGTAGAATAGATGGATGTGAAGACAACATTTCTTCATAGGGATCTGGAAGAGGAAATATACATGAAGAAACCTAAAGGCTTTGCGGTGAAGGGTAAGAAAGAACTAGTATGCAAGTTAAAGAATTCTCTGTATGGGTTAAAACAGTCACCAAGGATGTCGTATCAAAAATTTGATACATTTATACGGGGACTTGGCTTCACCAGAAGCAAAGCAGATCACTGTGTGTATTTTAAATTAATTGGTCACCGTGTTATTTATCTGGTCTTGCATGTGGATAATATGTTGTTGGTTGGAAATGACAAAGAAATTATCCAAAATTTGAAGACCTAATTATCCTCCAAATTTGACATGAAAGATCTTGGTGCTGCAAACTATATTTTGGGCATGGAAATTAAAAGAGATTAGGCAAAGAGGAAACTTTGGTTAAACTAGAGGAAGTATGTCAAGACAATACTGCAAAGGTTTAATACGTAGGATAGTAAATGGAAGAAGGTTCCTATTCCTGTAGGTGTGAAGTTATCTACTGAATAGTGTCCCAAGACACAAGAAGAGGAAGAGGACATGTCCCGTGTTCCATATGCAAGTGTAGCCGGTAGCCTGATGTATGCAATGGTCTGTACTAGACCAGACATTGCACATGCAGTGGGAGTATTGAGCAGGTTTATGTCAAAACCAGGGAAGGAGCACTGGACAGTAGTGAAGCAGGTTTTCAGTTATTTGCATGGCACTTGTGATTATGGTTTGTGCTACCAAGGAAGATCAAGATTGGATAGAATGTTGAATATTCATGGCTTTGTTGATGTAGACTGGGCTGGAGATCTAGATCAGAGAAGATCTACGAGTGGGTATGTGTTTAACCTATTTGGAGGTGCAATCAGTTGGATGAGTAAGAAACAATATGTAGTGGCACTATCAACTATAGAGGCAGAATACATGGTAGCCACTCATGCAAGCAAGGAAGTAGTTTGGTTGAAGAGATTGTGTTCAAGTATGGGGTTAGTACAGGGAGCTATAAGGATAGACTGTGATAGCCAAAGTGCAATTTTCTTGGCAAATAACTCCACATATCATTCAAAGACAAAGCACATTGATGTTCAGTATCACTTTGTGAGGGATATGATGGAAGACAAAATGGTGTTGCTGGTAAATGTAGACACTTTGAAGAATATTGCAGATGCATTGACAAAATCTGTGAGCTCTGAGAAGTTCTCTTGGTGTAGAGAGACAATGGGCTTTTCAGGGCTGGAAAAATGACTAAGCTCTCTTGTGGCCCCCTATGGAAAGAAAACAACAAGTGGGAGAATGTTGGGTTGTATTATATTCTTTCCACGACTAGCCCACGTAGTTAACCAGGGGGTTAAGGGAGGGTAGATCCCCCCTTCATTGTGCCAATTGTGTAGCGGGGGGGTCACAGGGGGTTTGAGGTGTACCCACCTATTGTTTTGTGCATGATTTTTGCACGTGTTTTTGGATGCGATGGTTTTCGATCCATGGTATTGGACGAATTGGTTTTCAATCCATGGTATTGGATGCTTCAGCATGTATAAATATGTATTCTAACATTGAAAGGAACATAATTAAGAATCAAGTTGGTACTCCCAGTTTTGGGATCCAGGGGAAAATCTCTGTGCATATGTGTTTTATGTGTTATGCTCTCCAATTGTTTATTTTTTGTGTTTTAGAATTCGTATGCAAGTCATTTCTGTACGAGGTTAAAACCTACATGAAGGAGTTTTTGTTAGCCCAAGCATGATTTTGAACTTTTTGAATTTTTCTCTTCCTAGAGATTTGGTGAAGATGTCTACAATTTTCTTAGTCGTAGAACAATGTATTGGATGAATAGTTTTGGCCTCTACATAATATCGAATCAAATGATATTTCATGTTGATGTGCCTGGTTTGATCAAAATCTTGGGTTCTTGGCCAACTTGATTGCAGAAATATTATCTAAATGTAAAGGATTTGAGTTCACTTGTTTCTCTTGCAAGCCTTCAATTATTTTCCTGAGCCACGCAATTTCCTTTGTCGCTTCTACGAATGCCACATATTCTGCTTTTGTTGTTGAATCTATCGAAACTAATTGTTTGTGTGACCTCTAGGAGACCACAAGGGCTTCATTTGGGGAGCAATACCATACCACGTTCATTCATAATGGGGTTATATAATGTGATTTATAGAGGTGTTTTTCAATATGTAATCAAATTAGGGGTATTGTTTAGTATGCCATGAATGCACGTGATATGTGAGAGGTTCATTAAGTGAAGCGCCATGCAGGAGACCATTGTTGATCCAAGAATCATGAGATATCCTGAAGTTTATACTATGTTTTCCTTGTCCCCATTGAAGTATGAATTAGAATGTGCAATAAGACATAATTCATCCACCTTGGTGTACTTAAGCCCATAATCTTGAGTCCCCTTTAAGTATCTCATGACTCTTTTTGAAGCAAGCCAATGTCCCTCACATGGTTTATGCATAGAACTGAAAAGTATGCTCACAAATTTGTAGATGACTCATATAAGGTACAAAGTGATTCAGGTACATTTCAAGCCTCTAAGTCATGTGATCAACCATGATGACTAATGCCCCTCTGCCTTCACAAGGTTGGATCAAATACCCACTATATAAGAGTTCACCATACATAGCTTTGAGACTGTGACACCATATGCATACAATCAATACATACGCATACATTTGTTTCCTCAATAAGCCCTCCAAAATTTCATGAGGTTTTGATGGGGGGATCTTGAGATATCACAAGCCATAGCTCGAAGACCAATTCTTTCCCTTGGTTTCCCTTAGACTAGAAACATCATTGGTATCCTTGCATTGTCTTTCATTGAAAATTCATACATTGATCCCTTTCCCCTCCTTAATTAGGTCAAGAATATCATTGGTTGCTAAATCCTATCCCCTTGACTGAACCTCAGGTCCACTTGGTCCCATGTGGTCCCATGCACTATTAAGGTTAATTCTTCAAATATCACATGGAACCCAAGTTTCAACAAGAATTATAGGGCTTAGGGATCTCGTTTATAAGGCACATACTTAAAACCTAACCCTATAAATTTTCCCCAACCCCTACACAAAGAGCCTTACATCTTGTCTTCCAAGAGAAGCAAGCCACATATTTGAGCCTCTCTTGTGAATAGGTTTCTAGGATCACCCCTCACCCTATCATTGGTCCATCCATTTCATGAACCTTATCATAATGGGTCTCCTCCCATCAGTGAAAATTTGTAAAGAGAAAGGAGCCTTAGCCAAGGTGATAATGTGTTATCGGTCCATTGTTGCCCTTAGGCTAGTAGTAACCCTTCAAGGATCCCCTTTTAGGAGCACCGCTAGTTTGAGCAATAACAGGTTACATTACTGTCAAGGGAGATTTAAATTTCTCTTTGGGGGTATTTAAGTTTGGGATCCATATGGCCAGGAAGACCCTCTCTCGAAGTTCTTTATAGACTTTTTTTTATGACATTGGCCTTTGTGATATCCTCCCTACAAAGCCTATGCCAACTTGCTTAATGATATATGAAGAAATTCTCATGTTACAAAGCAACTAGATCATTTTATTTTATTTGAAGGTCTCTTGGACACAAATCTAAAAAAAAATTCAATTCATGTAGAATTCAATATCTCTAAACATGTGCAATAGAAAATGGTATAACTCTTATATGGCCCCTTTGATTTGAAGACTAAATTCCAATGATTAAAAATACTTCTCAACATATTAACAACTCAATATTCCTTTCTTTGCATTTCTCTTTTATATTTCTTGCTTTCAACCAATTTATTTAGATCTTAGGGAGGCTCAAGTAGCACCAATATCCTTGCTTCCATTGGGTTGAATAAAATGAACTCTCTTTGAAATCCATAATATCTCATTCATGTTGCTTCCTTTTTTTCCCATAAGATTTTGGCATGTAATCCATGATCATGTTTGTGTCACTCTTAATAACACACTCCTTGCAGGGTGTCATAGAATATTTTATTGGGACTACACTTGGACACCTCTTCTTTCATGATCATTGATTCTTCATTCAATCCTACCACCCATTAGCTGTTATTTTTCAATTTTTCTTATAATCATTTTTTTGTTGGGAAGGTGTTTTTCAAGTATATTCTCTTTTCACATAGGTACACATAAAGTATCATTATTGTAATCAAATGGATTTGTTATTAAAATCATGAATATTTAATTAAATATGCATTGCTATACCCTTGCTCAAGTCAACTTCAATGCAAATTTTAGCACATGTGTGTATAACCTTCCTTGATTGGTTTGTATCTTGTTATACATCACCAATATATTTATGTTGGCTTTTGAAATATTGTCTCATCCCAAAATAAGTAGGGGGATATTCAAAATTCAAATCTAGAGTAGGGTTGAAGAGACAAACATTGAGATGGATTAAATTTTAGAAACTATCCTTTAAAAAGAGGCTAGCTTTGCTCCAAAATGACAGTCCCTCCTCCAAGACCTTGCCACAACTTCCATAATTGTCAAATTTTAAAATAATAGAACCTCTAAAGTACAAGCTTACTATATACTTAGAAGTTAGGTTGGAATTTATTTGATTCGTGAACTTTGTAGATGATGACTAGAGATCATCAAATATAGATTGAAGCATTTGATTGTAGTTATTGATCAACTTGCTAACCATCCATAGAGGAATACTTCCCTTTAACATGTACTTGAGTTTTTCCACAATGAAAGAATCCTTCTATGTTTTTGGTATATTTGACAAGACTGCATCTTTAAAGTAATGAATATTCAATTCTTAATGTTTAGCAATCCTTTGAGAGGGAGAGATAATCAAAGTCACATAGAAGGAGGTATTACCTTTGTTTAGCGAACCTCCATGGAGATAAAACACTAAATGCAAGATTAAACTCTTGTTTATATGATAATTAGGGAATGTATACCCAATCTCTCAAAGACTAGTCATATATAATGGGAAAGAATCTCATATTTATTCTAAATAACTCTTAACTCTATTTATAGATTACTTTCTCACCATCAGAGTCACAATAGTCATTTTTAAGGCAAAATCTACATCAAAACTTTTTGAAAATGCAAATAGATAACTTCCACATATAAAGTTAAAACAACTCTTTGAATATGCAAGTAGATAACCTCCACACATGAAGATGAAAGCATATTTTAAACATGTTTAAAGCGAATTAAAAATAATAATAAGAAAAAATCAACAAAAATCTGACTATAATATTCAAATAATTCATTTAAAAAAATATATTTAAAAACACAAAATTAACATTAAACTAAATAATTTATATAAAATCCCAATTTAATAATAAATAATTACCTAATTTATAAATGATTTATGTATAATCTTAATCTATATCAATTTAATGTGAGTTAAAGAATTGAGATAAGCCATTATTATCCCACACACATTCATTCCTTTGCCCTCTCTCCATTTGCGAAGCCAAGGACTGTCACAATACTTGCAAGAAAGCATTTGACACAATAGCTAGATAGCCACAACAAGTAACAAAGCAAAGCTATCTTTGTAAATACTTGTTCATAGATTCTCTCACATTTGATTCGTATCAAACAGTTCTGCAGGGGGAAAAATGGGAGGAAACCGGAGACATAGCAGAAGCGACATCCCCAGGAGGAGCTGAAGCCCTCCTCATAGAAGACGTTACGAGGATTGTAGGGACAGTGGTCAATACAATGAACGAGATAGGTTCAGAGACATGTGCTCCACTCTTCCCACTATCCTTCTGGTCCAAAATATTTCTCTAAACATGATGTTCGTATCTTCATGTTTTCTTCTTAGTTTGAGGTTTCATACCTAATATTTTAATGAAGTTGTCTTAAGTCAGTCATTCCTGGCTATACATTTTAGTCATCGAACAATGTATTGGATCTTCAATCTTATTTTTTAAGTAAAAAGACTATTCTGGAATAGACTATGGTTTTCCATGTGTTTTTTTCGGGGGTCTCATTAAAATCATCAAGGTCTGATAAATTTAGGGTTTGCAATTTTTTGGTTTATTTTAAGCTTCGACAATGACAATATCATTTTGTATGCAACCCCATGACGAAGAATAATTTTCCACGTTGAGTAGATAGGGTCGCTTAACTGTCATTTTGTAGTGGTACTTTAATTCGATTGAATAACTTGGCAATCGGCCCCTGAACTTGGGAGTTTGCAAGGGTAAATAATTTTCTTAAAGAACCTCGGGTCCGACTTCAAGGGTAATTATTTTCTTAAAGAACCTTGGGAGTTATTTCAAGAGAATAATAAAACTTGTGGGATTTAAGATGAAAATTACATAACATCATGCAAAATGGATGGTTTCTTATAGGAAACCTATCTCATTTTACTAATTCAAATGACACTATTTGAAATAATCCTAAAATTTCCTTCGAGTATAAAAAGACCATAACTAGCTTTTGCGAATTTTTTATTAAGTTTTTATTTTCAGTTTTAGCAGGGGTTTCTTTTGTTTCATTTCCAAAGTGGCTTAAGAGCATTGTCAAGACATGAATGGATTGTAGGATCAGTATGGTTCAAACTTTGAAGGGTTGCCAAAAATATAGTAGGTTTTAGCTTTTTGTTATCCAGAGGGCTATCAAAAATACATTATGTTTTACCTTCTGTTGCTAGTTACCAAGATACATTTATGAACAACATTTTGTTTCCAAAGGGTTGTAAACGAATTTGAGGTTTTAACTATGTTGTTAGTTATTTTGATACATTCCTATACATTTGTCAACACTTATCTTATAGCAAAAATGTTGAGGATTTTGTGTATTATTTGACACTTGTTCCCACTGAAATCAAGGAGATCATTGTATGCTCCTCATCAAGGAATTGATTGTTAGTTTCTTTCTTCAAGTGTTCCATCTTAGCAACAAAATAATGAGAAACCAAATGATAAACTAGCATGAAGGATTGTAATAGGATTTGGATTATTTTTAAGGGTTTACTGTTAATGTGAAAGTTAAAAATCCCATCACTATACCCCAAATAAGTCAAAATCAAAATAATCAAGGAACTGAAGGAAATCAAAATTAGAAAATGTTAAGCAATGAATTTCTGTAAATGGGTAGGGTAACAGTCGAGAAAGTGCCAAAAACCCGAGGTAGACATTTTATGAAATTGCATGAAACAGTGAAAATGACAAGAAGTTGATTCCAACAACTTTTGCAGTCTCAACTTTCCCACCAGATTTTTCTGGAACTTTGACCTGCCCAACACATTCTTCTGCAATTTCAATATGCCCAACAAACACTTTTGAAACTTTGAATTGCCCAACAAATTCTTCTGCAATTTTGACTTCCCCAAAAAATTCTTTTTGCCATCAAATGTAGAAACCCTAACACGAGAGAGAGAGAGGCCCAAAAACTTAGATCTATTTCTTCGCCTTTCTTTTCGTCCTTTTACCAGCTTCTATCTTGAGAATATTGAACTTTCTTTTGGTGAGTCACAATGAGGTTGAGTTCCTTCTTATTTATAGGCTTGTGAGGGGTACAAATTGCTCTCTTTAGGCTGACATTCCCTTTCATGTAGGTCGACTTGATCTTTGTGCATGGAGGATCTTTTGATTCTATTTTGTGGACCTCTCGGGGATTCTTTTGAGAATCACTTTTTCAAAATCGTTGGGAATGCGGTAGATGATGGGGGTGAGAAACAAAATTTATGCGATCAGTAGTAGTTAATGGAATTATTACTGTCTTGGAGGTCAACAAAGCATATGACTAGGTTGTCTGATAAGAGGAGGCAACTTCAATTTTCAAAATCCATAGGCAAATTCAGTTCATAAATCTATTTTCTCTCATGGAAGCTATGGGATATTTAAAACTTCAGCATAGAAATCTAATTTCTTTGGAATAATTAGTGAGAAACAAACAAAAAGAGTGAGTTCTAAATGTTCAAATCCAAAATTGAGATTGATATGGTCTTGTATTTCATTTGTATTTGTTCAATCTCCAAAGAAAAATGGGAAGTGGTAATTAATGAAAAATAATCACGTTATGATCAACAAAGTAAAATTAGTTGTTGGGAGTAGGTTGCTTCAGAAATATTTTAGACTTTCAACTAAATAGGTCACAAAGTTTATCATTATGAACATTAATGTAGGAAAGATGCACCTTTTTGGTTATGTAGAAAAAATAGATTTATAATTCAAAACCGTAGAAATTTTATCATGTATATTGAGAATGTTTATGTTTAGATTTAATAATAAGGTTCCAAGTCATTATGACAAAAAAAATTCTAATTGTTCAAGACAAACTCAATTAATTATCAATTTAATAATAAAAAATAATTTCCATTTTTTTCCTTATCACTTTATAAAAGGGATATTGTGTCCTTATTCAGTTTGTGGAAGGTAGGGAATATGATTCTCAATACAGCTTAAATGAGTGTTTTTCTATTGAATATGGTATTGAATGAGCTAGAATTCCTTGTGGATTTCCAGTATTTTTATTGCCAACTCCAAAATTCCTATAAAGGTGGACGTTAAAGCTTTTGCTAAGAGATTTTTCATCATCCAGAAAAGGTTAAGGGTCTGCTGGAACTCAATGTATCAACCTTTGGTATCGGGGCCAAGGATGAGATCCTACCATTCATTTAGCTCCAGTTCATTATCTATTGCCTATTGCTTCAATCCATTGTCCCAACCCGGAATAATCTAATGAGCCCGTGGGTGTGCATTAATCCGATAAGGCCGAGTTTCTTCCAAAATTAAATCATTGTTATTTCTACGACCCCATATTCAGGTGGTTTGAGGTTGGGCTTGAGTTCTTCCACAACCACAACCCTGGCCTTGGCTATGACCTTGACCACCCCTTGCATTTCTCACTTGGGACGAAAGAGTGAGGAGAAAGAACATTAGGGAAAATAATGGACTTGAGGGATGCACTTTGGAGGGAAAGTAAATATGATGCACTAACAACCCAATAGACTACATACTCTAAGAGTTAGATACCAAACCAACCGTGAGATACTAAATGAAAATTCATTATATGGAAATATACCTAAATGTCTTTGTGTTAAGGGGAGAAATCTCCTTGACAATTAAACAAACTCTACTACTAGTGATGTCTTGCCAAAGGCTATCGAAATAAAGTGCATGAGTTTGTTGGCAAGGAAACATAACGCAAAAAGGTAAAGGGAGTAGGCTAGGAGGGATTAGTCCTTCAACTTTCTTGGTTGTTATTGGGAAATATGCAAAGATTTTTCCCCTTCATGATTTGATAATGCCACGCCCTTTAGCACAAATCAACAATAGAAAGAACATTCCCAAACACCTCCTAAGATTCCCATAGTATACATCGAGACCAACATTATATTCAATGACATCATCAATTTTCTTCAGTGCTTTCATTATGGAGTGAATACAAGGAGATGATTGTATACTTGAATGAAGGTTTGTGCAAAGCTGATTCAATGCCATTTGCAAACTCTCCTTGATTTGATGAATTCAATGACATGTTGTGTAAGCCAACCTCAATTGGATACAACTACCAAAATTTTTGATCCTCTTCACTCGTGCCCAACATAATAGTGTGAAAGTATCACAATCTAAAAATTTGAAAGTATATATAGTCTACTATAAGGGGGGCTTCTAATTCCCCCAAAAGTTGCCATGGCAGGGGCTCTTAACATGCCCAAAAGTTAGTACGAGTGGGGCTCCCAATGTCCCCAAACATTCCTACAAGGCGGTTTTAGACCATCCTAATAAGTTGCTACAAGGGGGGTTGTAAGCTGCCCTTGTAGGTTACTACGAGGGGGGTTTTAAATAGCCCCCATAGGTCAATTTTCAAGGGGGTTTCAAATCACCCCCAAAAGTGAATTTTTGGAGGCGATTTAAAACCAACCTTGAAAGATGACTTTTGACGACTATTGCAATCACCCATAAAATTCACTTTTTTGGGCTGGTTCATATCTCTTAAAAGACCTTTTTGTTTGTCCTCACAACGGCCTTAGGCTAGCCCACTTGAAGGACCCTCACACCTAATTGACCCAACGTTTGGGGCTTGACCCTGACGAAGCCAAGGAGAATTGAACCAACGCCTCATAATAGAGGGCCAATGACTTGGCAAGGGGGCTTCAACCAACCATTTGGGCTACCCATCAATGCTATCTCTTAAAATACCTTCCCTAAAAGGCTTGACATTTAGAGGTGATGCTTTGAAGGGAGGGGGGGATCTTAAAAATTGCACCCAAAAGTCACTTTTCAAGTTTGGAACCCCCTTTGAAAAGTGACACATTTGGGGGAAATTCATCTCTCTTAAAAAACCGCCCCTAAAAGGATTTACCTTTAGAGTTGATGCTTTTAGGGGCCGCTGAGGGGGGAAGGGGTGAGTGAGGGTTTAAAAAACTGCAACTAATGCTAAAACCGCTTCTAATTCCCACTTTTGGAGGTAGCGCACGGCCGCCCCAAAAGTCTTTTTGTAGTACTGGTAGTTATCTTTTTTGTCTCCAAAAGTCATTCTTTTTTAATGATTAACTATGCTTTGCTTCTTTCTAGGATCTCCTCTCAAGAACATGTTTCAACCAATTCTCAAGTTCGTTCTTCAAATTACTTTTTAATTATTTTTTAGATTTATACTTCTCTAAAATTCTGTAAGAAAATGACTTTCATTTTATACTGGCAAGGTGATTCCTTGAGTTAGAGGAAAGGAATATCCTTCCCTCACTAGTAAAGGGATTTCCCTATAGAAAAGGGAAATGATTTCCTTCATTGAGAGAGCTACAAAAATTTCCTTATCAACACTGATTGCATTACCAACATATGCATCGTCACCATAAATAACACATAAATGATCGTAACTTGAAGAGTTTCTTTGAATTCACTTACCTCAAGTTTCTATGAAGAGGAACTATCAAGGCAGGTGAGGGAACCAAACCTTAGGTTCTCTTAAGAAACAATAATCCCCTAATTGACAAGCCAATCTAGAAAGTCATCCTGCCCAAATAATAAAGGCCTCTAACTTTTCTTGATTAACCATGATTCCTATTGATGTAGTGAGGATATCAAGACATTGTGTCATTCCCTCCACTAAACGACTGAATGAGCTTTGTAGTGAGAGTAAGGCTATCTATAAAATTCACATTGAGAAATTTCTCACCATAAAGGAGGGGAATGCCTCAAAATGTTTGTTATAAATAAGAATCTTAAAGGAGAAATAATAACGCATCACTACAATACCACATAAATATGGGGCAAATGGTTTGGATCATTTATGACATTGCATGTGAGGTTTGGTCTAGGGTTTGTACTAGTTTTGTATGCTGATTCAACCCCTTTTATGGTATATAGGTTGGAATATCATTTGCAATGTCGACCAAATTCGATTCCCAGAGTAACTAGGTAAAGGGGTTTAGATTTTCTATGAAAAGGCCATGGATCCTGGACAGTCTTCACGGTGGGGTTATTCAGTTATGGCATTATCAGATGGGAACATTGATAGATTTGATGAGCATGATAGGTCGGTTACAGGAGTACATTTTCACAAGGCTCAGTTGTGTTTGTGTCTCTAGGTAAGCTAAATGGCTTGGATATTTATTGCATGTTTTGTGGTCCATGTGAACCTCTTTTTTTATGTATTTCAGAGATTGAGCAGCACTTTGAAACTGATCACCAAGGTTCATTTTTCAGTAGTTCCATCAATTGGACGATTGATATGGGTTTCAATGGATACATTTTTATATCCTGGAATGGTGGGTGTCTAACACCTTGGTGGCATGGAGATGGTCTTGAACACATTGGTGTTGTGCGAGTCCCTCATGTATTTTGACAAAATTTTCATGGATCAACTAGGAGATTACCTTTACTTGCTCTATATTGTAAAATGTCTGGAAATTACACATGTATAGTGGCAAGTTTTGTAGTGGTGTCAATTGGGTCTAGCTTGGTGTTGGGAAGAAAATGTTATCTTTCCCTGTTTGTGAGTCAAATGTTGTTTGAAGCTCGTCTTCATGAGCTATGATGAATAGAGTCAATTATTGTTTGGAGCTATGAGGAATATCTTAGTCTCACTACAGGATGGAGGGTGGGGTGAGAAATTACACACAAGGAAAAAGGTCGCAAGGTAATCAAACTAGTATACCTACTTTAAAACCTTCTGAATGGGTGGGGATTGGGCCAGATGAAAAATCCTTGGTGATTTTGGCAGGCTTAGAAATGCCTCTCATAGTGTAGCCACTTACTAAAGGAGAGCTGCAAGAAAAAATCCCACCCTCTCCCATCTAAGGAAAAAAGTTATTTTAGAATTGGTAGGTTTAGCGAAGCTTCCCAGCCATGTATATTGTTATGTAGGCATTATGCCTGTATATTTAGGACATCTAAAGAGTAGTGTCTTCGATTGTAAATGATATTAACTACAAGTCACCTGACATAATAGTCAAAAATACAATTATGAAAATTTGTTATAATTCCAATTTACTTGTTAATGTTACAGGGAATGTCTTTAAGATCAATATATGGAACTACAATATGCATCGTTTCCTATATATGGAGAGTTAAGTTCCACAATGAGTATCCTTAGGTTGTCAGTGCCAATGACAAACAAACAATAACAATATGGAACTGGCAATCTTGAACTTGTATCTGACCTTACTGGCGACATTTTTTGTATAATGTGTGTTTCTTTCCATCCTAAGGAAGATTTGGTCATTTGAAGCCCCTTGGATTGGACTGATTGTGTATGGGATATTTGTGCTCCAAGGAGGAAAACCGTCTGCTAATGATATTAAGGTTAACACAAATGAACATAGATACTTTTGGAGAGGGTGATTCTGTTGTCAAATATGTTTTGGAATGTCATGACCATGGAGTGAATTGGGTTGTTTCTTTTGATCCTAGCTTGCCATTGATTATGTCAGGAGCAGATGGTCACCAAGCAGATTGAATGGCATGCAGATTAAATTGCTTGGTGAAGTTATATCTATTTCATTAGAGATATATTAACCTTTTTTTTTTACTCCACTTGCTTGAGTAGCATCTCAGTTTGCATGTAATTCATTTGTGAAAATTTAGTTTGTTTTGTTCTCGAATACCAAGGCTTGGCAAGTTGGATAATTTAAGAGGGCATGTGAAAAGTTTGTAGATAATTCGTTTGTGAAAACTTAGTTTTGTTCTCAGAGATCAAGGCCTAGGAAGTTGAATACTTTAGGAGAGCATGTGAAAAATTTGTAGATAATTCATTTGTGAAAAGTTAGTATGTTTTTTGTTCTTGGGTACCAAGATTGGGAAGTTGGATATTTTAACTTTTAGGAGGGCATGTGAACTATATGTCTTGTGTGATGTTCCATCCATGCCACGACATTATTGTTAAAATTTAGAAGATAAAAGTATCTGAGTTTGAGATGTAACCAAGTATTGTAGAGGTGTCCAAACATGTTGTAGAGATCATGATTGCTTCTAGATCCCTGTAGCACATCTTGATATGAATCTTCTTGCTACTGGGCATGACCGTGGGATGATTGTTTTCAAGTTAGAAAGAGAAAAATCTACTTTTTTTGTTTATCATGGCACCCTATACTGCAAAAATGACCATTTTTTGTTTGCTCATCAATTTTCAACTCAAAAATACTCTCAACTTATATAGATAAGAAGGGCTGGATCCATGAATTGGATCAAGGATGATGACCATTGTTGTTTAGCCCCATGGAGAATGTTGTCCTAATACGTTTGGATGTTGATGGCGGGTGATATGAACTTATTCTTGGGCTAGAGGATAGTGTTGAGACTTGGGAGAAGTGACACAATGAAGGAAGAAAAGACAGCGACTTGGAGGACCTGCTACCTTTTCTTCTTGCAATCAATCAATAGTCACTGACATGAGTCATAACCAAGTGAAAAAAATCATAGAAATAAGGTGATCAAGAAGTCTAGTTGTCTAGTAGCTATGGATACAATTTTTTGTGTGGGAACATAAAACCTTTTTCTTGGGCTAGAAGATAGTTTTGGGATAGAAGATTGACACAATGAAGGAAGAAAAGACAACGACCTTGGTTTGCAACAGAGGATTTTACCTGGGGACCTCCATATTCCATTTATTAAATACATTTAGTCAGATGACATGGAAAATTTATCCTTACTGAGCAAGCATGCAATCATCATTGGAAGCAAGGAGCTTGTACATTGTTCTCTGCATAAGATTATTTGTGTTAAGACTTAAGAGTGGTGCTCGGGGTGACAATTGTGCTTTGTTGTCTTCCAAACAGAAACAGTGGCCTTATTGGAACACTTGTTGTTCAAGTATGTATAATGAAGGTGTCTGAGAATTCTGTCAATTGCATGAATGAGTTGGAAATAACCATGTCATACATATTGATGCATGAGTATATATTCAAGCTGGCACTGATAAAAAGGAAGTATGACAATGTTATGAGAATGATTAGGAACTGATTTGTGGACATGAAGTGATTTCTTAGCTGCATCTGAAGGGCTTCCCACAAGCGGCTCTTCACTTTTTCAAAGGCGATAAGGTATGATTTAACTTAGCAGTGTAGGGTGAAACGATTCAAATTGATGTTGCTTCTGCAAAACAGAGAGATATTAAGGTCACTGGTATACACTTGGAACTGAGGCCCTTTGGTGAGGAAATGTTGCCGTTGTTAAGTATGCTTACCAAAGATTAAATAATTTTGAAAGGCTTTCATTTTGTATCTTGTCATGGACAATATTGATAATTTTTTGAAGATGTTGGGGATTGCATAAATATAAAATGATATTATGGTTCAGTTTCACAATGCCCATATGTGAGTGTAGTAGTTCATGGGCTTACATAGATTGTCGATATGCTTGTACTTAATATTTAGGTGGCATTTTTCCCACTCTGCCATCTGGAAAGAAATCATCACTTATTGTGCCTCCTCCATCAATTTGTCGCAATCATGAATGGTTATTATTGAGGGTTACCGAAGGCCTTTTTGAAGGTGGGTTGCATAATGCAGGGGTTGCATTCCATGAAGAATAGGATGAAGGAGCTACGCCAATAGGGGTTAAGACCATGACACTTCTAGTAAGTTGGATAATACAAGGGGTGCAGTCCATGAAGAAGAGGATGAAGGAGCTACAGTCAATATGGGTTAAGACCTTGACACTTCTGGAGTTGAAAAACAAAAGGGCGAGGTTGTAGTGGTTGATGATAGAGAAGTGAGAGGAGACAATGACGATGAGGTAGGATTGGATGTAGAAAATTTGAAGCTCCCTATAGATGTCTAAGCTGCAAATTTTGCATGTACAACTCATAATGTCATTAGTTACGCCATCACCATGTATGCCAATAATTCAAATATGGATACAGAAAATATTTTCTTGCAGGTGAGAATGCAGCTGCTAGTAACATTAATATGGCAATGCAGCTCTCAAGTCAACAACTTGGTATTAAGAATTTCACTCCATTAAGAGTTTAAATCTTTGTTTTTGGATCTTTACATGGGCAACCATACATACCTCCCTACATTTTTTTTGCACTGTGGTCTTCTTAGCAATAGAGGGAGGTTGGAGTGAGACTGCTAGCTCAAATGTCAGAGGTCTATGAGCTTTGGTATTTAAGCTTTTTCTATTAGATGAGAAACTTAGACTAGCTTACAAAGCCACAACATATGGGAAGTTTAGTGAAGCATTAAGGTTATTTCTTACAATCTTGCATGCAATTCCAGTTATTGATGTAGATTCCATTTTGGAGGTTGAGAAGGTGAAGAAATTGATTGGAATTGCTAAAGAATGTGTTCTGGGTCTTCAAATGGGGGTCATGAGGAAGTTAAGGATCATACTGTCGAACAACAAGAGCTTGCAGCCTATTTTACTCATTGCAACATTCAAAAAGTCCATTTGAGGTTGGCTTTATTGAACACCATATGTGTTTGCTAGGGAAATTCAATACAACTAATAACTTGGCTTGATAACTGCTAGCAAACGAGCTCGCTGCAAACCATGCAACAAAGGCCCAACAAGTTCTGTAAGCATGTGGGAGGAAGTTGCAGGAAAAACACTGAATTATGACTTCAGAAATCCTCTTATTTTTTTGGAGCAACTTTTACACCTCTATACTGTGGTCAAAAGTATGTGTCCTATCCACATTGTACACCACACTTTATTCCAATCATAAAGGGAAATCTATGTGCTATATGTGAGCTTGCAGTTGTGTTCTGGGTCTTTAGATGCAGTTCAAGAGAAAGGAAGTTAAGGATGTTATTGTTCAACAGAAAGAGCTTGCAGTTTATTTTAGTCATAGCAACCTTCAAAAATTCCATTTGAGGTTGGCTTTGTTGAATACCATGGGTGTTTGTTATAAGGGATAGAGCTTTAGTACAACAACTAACTTTGCTTGATGACTATTGGAAAGTGAACCCTTGCAAACAATTCAACAAAGGTACAACAAGTTCTGCAGGCATGCGAAAGGCAGCTGCAAGATGCCAAGAAAATTGAATTATGATTTTGACTTCAGAAAGCCTTTTGTTGGTGGTGCAGCAACTTTTACACCTATATACCATGGTCAACCAAAACGATGTGTCTTGTCCATATTATACAACATGCTTTGTTCCAGTCATACAAGGAAATATATGCCCTATATGTGAGCTTTCCATTGTGGGTTCCAATGCTTCTGGGTGTTGAATGTGCATCTTTATTTCAAGAAATTTCATTACCCATGTATATTTCCATATCAATATTGCATCTCTCTACCTTTGAGAGCCACATTGAGAGATATGGTAGGACAATCACTAACAAATCTTAAAAAAACTTGAGAGTCTTCTTAAGAGACTGTAGGAGGTTGTTTATTGATCACTTAAGTGACGGTAGAAGTAAAAATTTCCATGTTTTTTCATTGTTTACAATTTGAAATTTTAGTCTGTGTTTTTGCTTCCCTTTCTCAATCTTATACTATGAAAAGTGCCAGTAATTTAGCTTTAGGTCTAGAGAATTTTTTATAGACCCCCCTGGATGTTTATCCTATATTTATCTTGCAAGTATTATAGTGGTTTGTCTGAGTAGAAACAGACAATGGTGTCTTATTATTTAACATTAGAAAGCAATGCAATTGTTTGAATTCTTTTTCATATGTAGGTCCTATCAGAATCAAAACTGGTCAAATTGCCTCATTGGACTGGGCATGGTATTGAACCAGCCTGGTGACTAAACTAGTACCTAACCAGTACAAACTAGTCCTAATTGGCTGGACAAGAGACTTAAATTTTTATGAAATTTATCAATGAATTTTATTGTATACGCACAATAGAGTTGGTTTATTCTTTTGATGATGTCTATAAATGAAGAGTAAACATTTGTGAATTTTTCTTAATGCCTGGAAATAACAATCCTCTCTTAATTATGACTCAAAATTTATAACTCTGAAGTTGTTATGTGTTTGAATGAAAGATATTTTACAAAATGCTTAAAATAATTGGTTTGCATATACATAAAATTATTCATGTCTATACTTGTATGTTGGCCATAGGGCTTTAAATTTGGGACGTGAAGAAGGGTTTGGACCCTTGAGGAACTACCCGAACGTAGGACCTGAGGTACGTCCTTCCTACTTTAGAAATAGCTTTTTCTAGCATAATGGTTGTGTGTGTGCATGTTTCTTGATTTAGACAACTTTCAGTCTGCTAGGGTTCCACCCAAAAGCCCTAGGGGATAAAATCCCTCAACGAAACTGGCGACTCCGCTGGGGAACAACACTCTTGTTGTTCCTAGTTGGGTGTTTGTCAAGCCTATCAGGGCTCAGTTGCTTGCTGGTTTATTGGTATTGTCTGGTCTGTTTTTGACTTCTGAGTTTTACCAGTTTCTTGAGTCTCTTTTTTTATTTTTCCTGAAATATTATATACACGTTGTTTTGTTTAGTTACAGAAGCGTATAAACGTTTGTTTTCTGAAGTAAACCCGCGTATACGCAGGTTTCCTCAGAAACAGTCACGTATACACGCAGTCTGCACTAAGTACAGTCGCGTATACCTGGCAACTTTCAGGATTTATAAATCTTTTTGTCTCTGGAGTGTGTCTAGTGCTTTCGGTCAGTTTTGAACAGTCATCTTTGTTAGTATCAGTTCTCTGTTTTACAGCAAGTATCCTTACTCCAATTTCTCTCTAATTATAAGGAGTTTTGGTCTTGTTTTGTGTTTGCAAGTGTCATCATCTTTTTGCTAAAAACACGCAATATTTATTGATTGGAATCTTGGCTGCTCTGAGTGATCGGAGTAGAAAGATTGTTATCAATCTTTGTGTCCAACTTTGCTTCTTGGTGAATTTTTGTTTGCTTAACGAAATCAACTTTTATGACCATTTACTTCTTTGTTTCATCAAAGTTGTCATTTGATGCTTTCTTGAAACTGTCTTTTTGATTTTTTTTTTGGTCTTTGTTACCAAAGCTTTCCTTGCTTCCTTCCATTGTCAAAAAGCCTTTTTGAGCACATTTGTTTTTGTTGAGTTTTCATTCTTTATTGGGTGTCAACTTGCAAAAAGTGTTTCTTGCTTGTTGTTTCAATCGTGAAGTGTCAGTTTTTGTTGAGAGCATTTTCAAAAAGACCTTTTTGTTGCTACTTTCAAGTGAACTTTTTGAAAAGTTTTAGTTTTGCTTTCTTGAATTTGCTTTTCATTTAGTTTCCTTTTGTTGAATGAAAGTGTTTTTTTTGTTATCTTGAGTTTTTCTTTTAGTATTTAGATGAATTGTAGTCTTATATTCCATATAAATATAGTAAGTGGCAAAAGAAAATTTGATAAACAAAACAACTTTCATTTATTGTTAGAGTAGTTTTAAATCTTGCATCAAGCATTTAGTTTTGCATTAGGATAGATTTGCATCTCTTTTGGCATAAAAAAGATTTATTAACTTTTGAGTGTGAAGTGTGAATGAAAAGAAAAGAAAATTTTGTTTCATTATAAGTTTCCTTCTGAACCCTGTAGAAGATTACTTTTCATCGAAAAACAATGACAAAGTGCATACGCATATAGTTAAGTTTTATTAATCTTTTTTGCGTTGAAAAAACACACCACTAGTTTCACTTCCATCATCCTTTTACTTAAAGAACAGCCCTTAAAATCAAGAGCTAATTAAAATCAACTAGAACTTTTTCTTTTAAGTTAAATACACAAACAAGTTTTAGGATTTTAGGGCCTTGGAATAGGCGAGTGGAGAGTTAAATCTCCAAGGCCATATTAAACGTCAAAACATAGGAGTCTGATTAAAGAGAGAAAATCCAATAGCGTTAGGAAGACCAGGAAGGCTCTGGATCTCGGAGTTAAGCAGGAGGGTCTGTAAAGACAGGGAAGAGAGATACCCCCTCTCCTACTTGTCCGAACTTACCTCAAGACTGTTCCGCCTGGCTTCTGTGATGAGTTGGTATCCTTAGTTGCCACTCCTAGGAAACTACATAGGTAGCTGCGGAGGGGAATCCTGTGGCACCTGAGGTCAACGTTGTATCACTCTCAACAACACTACTGAAGGGCACCCTTGCGAAGCTTGGGGGCTTGCACTGGCGCAAACTGTTGTTAGGAGGTCAGCGTAACTTCCTCTGATACCTTCGCTGATATGCCTGGGCCCTCATCATCCCAGACTATCTTCGGAAGGCCCTTTATTTTCCACTTTCTCGTATTTTGGTGTCCGGTCCTAATCACCCGGAGTGGAAATACTTGGAAGTTGTTTTGATTGGCTGTATCTTCAGGGACTTTTTAGTGGGTGCTCTGTGCTCTTAGTCGACCTAGCTTTAAATTTTTTGAGTCTTTAGTTAGATTTTAAACAAAGAATTCAAAGTGGCTGACCGATCTCCTAAACGGTCTCGAAGACTTCATGGTCTCTCACCACCAAGTGTAGAGCCTTCTCCGAGAAGGCGGGAGGTAATAATACCGGTGGGTTTCATCCCACTGCAATTGACGCATCGGGGATTGATCCTCCCCTCGGGGGAAATAGTATTGAAGCAAGGCCTGGTACTTCCGTAGAACAAGAAAGGAACCCACCAGTTCCTTCTCAAGTTCCCTTACAAACAGAAGTTAGTATTAAGGTAGAAGAACTTTCAGAGTTGTTAGGGGCTCCGAATTATCCTCTACCATCAAGTTATCCACACGTATTGCAATATGTTGGAACTTTGTCGCAAAGACTGGCTAGTCCAGGTTACGCTACGCGTTTACCTTCGATGACCACTATGGGAAGCATGGCTTCTACTAGTGCTACGACTGCACAGACTCCTATATCTGTGCAAGGAGGTGGAACTATTTCCATCCCCTCTGTTTCTTTATTCGGATCTACTACTAGCACGTCTGTTGTTGGGTCTACTTCCATTCCATCTACGAGTGGAAGTTCCCAAACAAATGCTTTCGGTTCTGGGTACTTCCCATTTGGCGCCCAATCATCGGGCATTCCTTCAGCTCCGTTCGGGGCCGCCACATCCACGATGAGTGCGTCGGCTTCGTTCCAAGGTTTTCCATTTGGAAGTGGTCATATACCACATTCCAACCCTACAGTAGGATCTATGCCTTTTTCTTCAGTAGGACAAAGCAGCAATCCTTTCCAAGGTTGGAATAACCCTGGGCTTAGTAGTGCCAGAACTGGGAATCCATTTCACGGCCAATATGGGAGCAGGCCGTATACCACGGTTAGTTCATTCCAAAGAATTCCTCCCCTAGCTTCGGCTTGGAATCCATATCAAGGGTTGTCAACTCCTTACAATCCTTTAGGAGGAAACTTCGTAGGGTATAGTGGATATATAGTCGGAGTTGGTCAAACTCTGAGATATGTTGGGTCACAAGGCCTCCCTTTTTGGCTCGGCGGGTTCTAGTGGTTACTTCGGGCAGCCTGGTGCCTCCCAAAATCGAGGCCAATCTTTTCAGAGCTTCGGGACTACCGCCCAGTCAGGGTGGAATCCCCAAGCCCCGCCTAGACTTCCGTTTCTGGCAACGTTAAACTTGCCAGACCTCACTAAGTTAACTAATGACCCAATTAACTATAATTTGGCCTTGCCTCCGGTCCCGACTAAACTCCCTTCAGATATCCCAAAATTCGAAGGGAAAAGTGGTGAGGATCCGGGTGACCACGTAACCACATTCCACTTATGGTGCTCATCGAACTCCCTGATCGATGATTCAGTTAGGTTGAGATTATTTCAACGCACCTTAACTGGCAATGTGGCTAAGTGGTATATAGAGTTGCCTGGGGGCAGCTTTTCATCATTCACCGACATGGCCAATATTTTCTTGAACCATTTTCAGTTGCACGTCCGGTATGATGCCGGAACTGAACTGCTGGCTACTTTTTGTCAGGATAGGGCAACTCACATTTCTGATCACATCCAGGAATGGAGACGGAGAAATAGGCTTATTAAAGCTGAAATCCCTCCGGAGTACCGTTTCGAGTGGTTCTTGAAGTCTTTAGTACCTGAGATCTCCAAGGATGTCTCCATGTCAGGGGTCTACTCCGAGGAGCAAGCCATTTTTAGGGCCCAGCAATTCGAACTGATATACTCTTAGTTTGGGATCCTATAAAAGTACTTGCCAGATGCTCCTGGATCTAAGGTCGATGTAGCTAAGCCGAAGCCAGGTCCCCACGCGGATGGCATTGTTGGGTCAGTAGACACAAATACGGTGAACTTGTTGAATCAATTGCAGCAGTTGTCTTTACAAACTGCTTCTAACAACCAAGTCACATCGTCTAATCCTTCCGCTTCCCAAACTTCTTCAATTAATGTCGTCCAATTGGATAATCCCAAAGGAAGTCAAAATTCCAATGGGAAAAAGAAAGGACGAGGTAAGAAAAAGAACCAGGATGGGAAGCCTGATGCAAAACAAATCCGGCAATAATGCTGGTGGGGGTAGAAATGAGTTGAAAAAGAAAGTTAAGTTTCCATGCAAGTTATGCGGTGGAGACCATTTAACTCATCTTTTCCCTAAGATTGAAGACGCTCAGCGCTTGTTAGGGCAGCAAGGGACTTCTAGTTCCCAAGCTGTGTTAACTAACCCTTTCCCCCAAGGGCAGAAATTTCTTGCTGGCGCGAGTTCGAACCCTGGAACCTCCGCAGGGGGCAACCAGGAAGGGGACAAGGCATCAAATGTTTTCATGATGGGTTCTCACGCTAATGTGGCCACACGGTCACGCGATTATGGTGAAGGTGAAACTTCCAAGGGAAAGTCAGTTCCCGAATCTAACAACCCACTTCATATTGAGCGACCTCCTGTTGAGACTATACCACGGGTATCGAAAGGTTCCGCTAAACGCGTGACTATCAACCCTAACATTAGGGCAGCCCAGAATTACTCCATTGTGGAGGATTTGGCTCAGAGTCCATGTGCTATGTCCACTTTAGAGGTTCTCCAGTCATGTCCTGCTCAAAGAAGTGCCTTTCTATCGGCAATGGGGGTAGTGGATCCAAGTAATTCCTTAGCTCTTACTTTTGATATGAGTAATGTCAAAAAGAGACATCCTCATCATATGGATTTTCAGATAAAGTCTACCTACCAGAAAACGAATATTTTTCGGACGGTTATAGATGAGGGATCTTCCACATGCGTCATGTCTATGTCATGTTGGAAGGCCATTGGATCACCGTCGGTTTTTCCTTCACCCACCCTCTTGACAGCGTTTGATGGTCATTCTCATAAGCCATACGGGATTATCCCGACCTTTCCTATATGTGTTGGAGGGAAGGTCGTTAATATAGAAGTGAAAGTCGTTGATGCTAACCTAGATTATAATCTCCTCCTAGGAAGGAACTGGGTATACGAAATGGACGTCGTTGTTTCGACTCTGTTTTATGTCATTTGCTTTCCTCATGAGGGGAAAATCATTAAGATTGATCAACTGGATTATGCTCCAGTCAATCCTCGAGCAACTACGGACTCTTCTATTCCCTTAGTAGATAACCCTCGTCTGCCTATTGAGAATTTAGGAGTCGAGATGTACTCTTCACTGATGGGTACGTTTGATTTCCCCCTCCTACGGCTAGAATAGATACAATTTCATCATCCAGGGACCCTTTATGGAGAGATTTTGTTCAAACTCCTTATTCTTCGGACCCTGGAACCTTACCTTCATCTGTGACCACATCGGATGACGATAAGGCAGGTGGAATAGAATCTTTTATGTCTGTAGTAAAGCCTAGATGCGAATCTATCTATAGCTCTGCAGACAACCATTCTACTCCTTCCTTTGGAAAAGAGAGAGATGATGATGTGGCTCATTCTCGGATCCTTGATTCCATTTATGCATCGGATTTCTCGGATATTTTCTTTCCATCGGATGAAGCAATATTCGAAGCAATGATGACTGTGGATCGATCTTCAGAAGATTCACATCGTCGGTCAGATTTTTATGCCCCTATGCATGGGATCGAATCTTGGTCCTCGAATTCGACTAGCGATGTTTGTACGGTCCCTTTGGCTCCAACACAGTTATTTGCCGAAGGAAGTATATTGATTGGTTCGATCATAGTACCTATAAACATCTCTAGGAGTGAGTTGGCAGAGCCCCCTGATAGGCTCTACCTAAGGAAGTACTTTGCTTAGTTTTGGCTGAGCAATAACTTCTTTGTATATTATGTATATTTGTACATATATTATCGAGAGCTTCGTGATGTCAACACTTTTTGGTCTGCTGTTGCAGGTGTTGATGGATGACTTGGTCTATTTTGGGTTCGCCGATGGTGCTAGTCGGCACACTCAGAATCTTGCTTCCACAGCTTGGGTACTTTATTATCCAACTGGTCAATTGATGGTATCAAGAGCCGTATGCATTGGTCCTGATTCAAATAATATGGCTGAGTATACTGCCGTTATTAATTTACTATCCGAGGCAATCTCTTATGGGATCGACTTGTTAGTGGTGTATCTCGATTCTCAATTGATAGTGTCTCATTAAATAACATTTATCGGGTAAGGGATCCATGTTTATATCGCCAGTATTTAAGAGTGAGGTTGTTGCAAAGATCATTTGTTTATATTATTTATTTTCACATTCCAAGATCTCATAACTGGTTAGCTGATTCTATCGCTAATCAAGCATTAGACTGGCATATCAATCATTCATCATAAAATCAAAGCATCAAAAAGTCAAACTGTATATATATATATATATTATCATAAAAGTGTCTCGAGTGTACATATGTCATCCAAAAAATATACAAAATTGGGACTCAAATGCCCATAATCACATCCGGCATATCCAATGCCCCGGCTCAGGATGAGTGGCCAAGTAGGTCACTATAGCATTGGCCACACGCCGAAAAGTGCGAACCCAGTCACGTGGCATCCCAACCACATGACGTTGCATATCCTCCGGCAGGTCCTCTATAGCAGCCATCGGTACTCGACAGCTCAGTCTAGTCAAGTGTCGTTCGACGTTGTGTAGAGTCCTCTCCGTCTCAGCAGCCACCTCTTCGGCCCCTCGGCCACGTCGTCTGTGCCGCGGAAGTCCATCTGGCTGCACTGGCCCAATATCTGGATCATGATCATCATATAAGTCATTTGAATCTCATCAAAAATATATATATTTTTCAAATTGCATCATTATATTTGAAAAATCCAAAAAAATCATAAAATCAAAAAATTCTTACCGATCTCGCCCCATGCTACATCTGGCAGTAATTCTAGGTCAGGATCTCCTCGGAAGTCTAGCCCAGAATAGGGGTAGTCGTCGACGGTGATGATCTGCTGATCCCACCAGGTGAAGAAATCATCATCGAAGGCAGTCGTAGGAACCTCCCCACCCCCCAGACGTTTCATCAGATCAGCCCACCGACCCATACATGGATCGCGTGGGGTGTTGATGGAAACTGCTACCCTAGGTCGGAGTGCGGAAATCCTCTTGAAGAAAAAGGTGCACAGAATAGTCCCGTAACCAAAATTTTTGGTCTGTCCCCTCTTAATGGAAGTGAGCTGGCTCTTCATGCTGGCCAGAAGAGGAGTACACCAGTTAAACACTGTGTTGAGACAATCCACTGCCACACTCATGTTGAGCCGTGACGCCTGATGCAGTGAGGATGATCCATTCACCCGAGCTATGGTGAACAGGATGATCCTTAGTGATAAACTTTCCACATGTGCAATGGAGATCTGGCTCCCAACTTTCTTGGGATGTCCTGGGCAGTATATCTGTACATAGTCCTCTATAGTGAGGCTACTCTGCGTCCTGCCCCGGGACTGTACTACCTCTCCCCTTCGGGAAAGGCCCGTGATAAAGTATATGTCCTCCACTTCCACTCTGAGTGGCATCTGATCTATCATAAAAGCTTCCTCATCGACATCCCAATAGCTAATGAGCAATTCAAGCATTCGCACATTGGCTTTCATGTTCGGCAGCTTGAAGAATTTGAGCAAGCCGCATCCTTGTAAAGCATCTAAGGCTTGAGGATCGTTCATAACCTCGTTATCAACCGCTGCATGTATGTTCCCTTTCACGCCATGTGATCGGCATCCTAAAAAGAAATTGAGGTTTCATCCAGTAGTTTTTATTTAAATTAGCTCGCGGCATATACACGAGTTACGGTATACGCAGTCGCGTATAGGGCCCGCGTGTACGTGGGTTTCATATTACCAACCCGCGTATACGCCGCAGCGAAATTTTAGTCAATAGTTTAATGGTGAAACATCAATCAAAAACCTTTAAATTAATCACAATGCATTGCAAGATAAGTATAAGGGTTACCTGGAAGATTTTGTGGAATCTGAACAGTCGAAATCGACGTACGAAGAATTTGCTCCTTTTGCTCCAAATATTTGCTCTCCAAGTCAACGGTAACAATGGTGAGTCCAAAATCCTATTTATAAGTTTTGAAAATGCAAAATCTTTTCAAAATTTCATTTTGATTGGTTTCATGTGACTTTTAACTTGGGAGCTTGGAGTGTCGAGATTGGTTTGCTTTTCAGGACATTTTGGTCATTTTTCGACTTTTTCGAGACAGTTCCATGTCTGCTGACCCGTCATGGCAGGTATCGTTTTTTCACTGGCATATAGGTTAGGGACATCATTTCTCCGTTGCATTATGCATACTAGCCTCCATCAATCAATACATCTGCCATAGGGTCGATCCCATCGTGTTATGGTTCGTAAGCCATCTTCACTCACCGATTTTTTAAATCATGACACGATGGTAGAGCCATCCTTTACATGGG
>APFE031734067.1:531447-575299 GCA_000404065.3 Pinus taeda | reverse complement strand
GCACATTGTTGTGTCATGGGATGAAGTCCCGACCCGATAGAGTTCCAAAAGCATATTGGATAATGGATGAAGTAAAAGATGGAAAATGATTTTGACGTGAAGTGAAAGCTTTCCTACCGCCGTTTATCTCAGTAAACAGTAAATGCTATTTACTGTGGTTGGTAAGTTCTTTGGTGAAGTTTTTAATTTTTCCTGAGGGGGAGTATGGGAATAGAAAAATATCAGTAAAATCATTTAATTCTTACTGTCTTTTTTTTACGGAAGTATGGCGATGTAAGTCCTCTCTCTGGTTGTCATATATGTATGTAATTTATTTTGGTAAATGTAATGTATTGGAACGTAAAGCACAGCAGTGCCCAAGCAATGTTCTGAATATGCATTGTTCTGGAAATGCATTTTGGTGTCACGCAGCAGCGTGAGTAAAAAGACATATATGTAATTTTTGCACGTAGTGCGTGGTAATTTTGGTGAATCCCTCTGTGACAGAGGAAGGCTATAATCTGTAATAGCAACTCTTATTAATATATAGAAATCCTTGGTGTGTGTATGCAAACTCTGTCCTCTGTGTTCAGAAATTTTTTATATGCTTCCGTTGTGTTAAAAAGACCCTGTGGTAAAACAGAGCATTGTCTCTGTGTGAATTTTTTTTTATTGTTGTTTTTTGGGATTTTCCCAGAAAAATTACCCAACAGTGGTATCAGAGCAGGTTAGGCTCTTTGAAGACATCAAAGAAGCTGTAGGAAGGATTTTTGTTGTAGTAACTTCTCCAGCAAAGTGAAGACTCAGCAAAAGAATCCAGGTATCTCTCAGACCAGTTTTTTATATTACTGCTGAAAGAACAGTCAGTATTTTAAATACACAGTCAAGGATTTAAAGGCATAGCTGAGAATGCAAGGAATGGCTAGCACAAGCACTACCATGGTTTGTTTAACCCTCAATTCCCACAGTTTAATGGGACAAACTATGACTATTGGGCAATAACTATGAAAGCCCTGTTTGCCTGTCAAGATTTATGGGAACTTGTTGAAGATGGTTTTGATGAACCAGCAAATGAGACTGAGTTTAACAGATTAACTCGGGGGGAGAAAGACCTATTGAAGAGCAATAGGAAGAAGGATTCAAAAGCCCTTGTATTTTTGTATCAAGCCTTAGACAAGAGTGTGTTTCCAAGGATAGCAGGAGCTAAGACATCCAAGGAAGCATGGCAAGCCCTCAAGACAGCCTATCAAGGCATGGAGAAAGTGAGGACAGCAAAACTACAGTTGTTGAGGAGAGATTTTGAGAATCTGTGCATGAAGGAGTCAGACAATATTGACTCATTCTTCACACATGTAATTGGTTTGGTCACACAAATGAGGACTCATGGAGAAACCATTGAAGAAAGGAGGATTGTGGAGAAAATATTGAGGGTCTTACCCTCAAAGTTTGATGCTATTGTCACCACCATAGAAGAGACAAAGGATGTCTCAAACTTTTCAGTTGATGAACTTCATGCATCACTGATAACACATGAACAGAGGTTGAGTAGAAATGAAAACTCATCTCTAGAGCAAGCCTTCAAGACCCAGATGTCCTTTGGAAGAGGAAGAGGTCAAGGCAAAGGAAACAAGAGAGGAAGAGGCAGACGCCAGAACAGAGGTGGAAGGAACAGTCCAGCAAATGCTCAAGGAAGAGGCAGCAATTCAGATCGGAACCAAGGCCAAGGCAGCAGCAAGCAGAGAGGACAAAATCATGCTCAAGGACAGAGGTATGAAAAATCCAATGTCCAATGTTATTATTGTAAAAAATATGGGCATTATGCTAATGAGTGTAAGAAAAAGCAGCATGATATGAGTAATAGTTCTAGTGCAAATATCACTAGAGAAAATACAAGCCAAAATAATTTTTTATTAGCTTGTAACATGGCTGAAACGAATAGTGAAGATATATGGTTTCTAGACTCCGGTTGCAGCAACCATATGACAGGAAACCTAGCTTTATTTTCTGCTTTAGATCAAGGTGTGAAGTCACAAGTCACACTTGGGACTGATAGCAAAGTCTCTGTTATGCGAAAACGAGAAGTCAAAATATTTACAAAGAAGGGTGAAAAGAAAACCATAGCAGATGTCTACTATGTCCCTGGAATCAGATGTAACCTCTTGAGTATTGGACAACTTGTCCATAAGGGGTACAATGTTTTCTTTAAGAATGATGTATGCACCATCATGGATATACAACCCAGCAAAAGATGCATTGCTGAAGTGAAGATGACGAGGACCAGGATGTTCCCTCTTAGAATAAGGGCAGACTTGAAAAACAAAGAGGTAATTGCAACAGTTACCCAAGAGGCTTTCCAAAGTGTGCCTAAGGATGAAAATTGGTTGTGGCACTTGAGATTTGGACATCTCAAATTTGGAGGTCTTAATTTGTTGAGCAGAAAAGGAATGGTAAGAGGTTTACCATTGATAGAGAAACCAGACAACCTTTGTGAAGGTTTCATATTGGGGAAACAACACAGAGAAAGTTTTCCATCAGGGAAAAGCATAAGGGCAAAGGCACCCTTAGAGATTGTCCACTCAGATGTATGTGGACCGATGCAAGCTCCATCATTAGGAGGCAGCCAATATTTCCTAACATTCATTGATGATTTCACAAGAAAGACTTGGGTCTATTTTCTTAAAAACAAAAGTGAAGTGTTTGAGAAGTTCAGAAATTTCAAGGCACTTGTAGAGAACCAAAGCGGGCTGCATATTAAAGTATTGAGAACTGATAGAGGAGGTGAGTATATCTCCAGGGAATTCTTATGATTTTGTAGAGAAAATGGAATTCATAAGCAATTTATAGCAAGGTACACCCCACAACAAAATGGAGTTGCTGAAAGGAAAAACAAGACCATCATGGATATGGTGAGGAGCATGTTGAAGGCAAAGCATTTGCCAAATGATTATTGGGCTGAAGTTGTAAATTGTGCAACATATATTTTGAACAGGTGTCTTACAAAAGCTGTGATGAACAAAGTGCCTAAAGAAGCATGGAGTGGGAGAAAGCAAGAAGTCACCCACATAAAAGTTTTTGGATGCGTGGCTTATGCACACATTCCAGATCAGCTAAGGAGGAAGTTGGACAGCAAAGGGGAGAAATGTCTTTTCATTGGATATAGTGAGGAATCCAAAGCTTACAGATTGTATATCCCATCTACCAAGAAATTTTTTGTGAGCAGAGATGTCCAATTTATTGAGGAGGAAGCTTGGGATGGAAGCATAGAGAAAACAATGAATGTTAAAAACTGTTTGTCTCATGATGAAGATTATGATGAGATGGCTGAAACACTTCCCCAAACAGCAACGCCAACACTAGGACAACAAGGAACACCCTTGAGGAGAAATGAAAGTGCTTCTCCAAGCACACCTCAAAGTAGAAGTTCAAGTGCATCTTCAAGCACTTGCACACCGAATGAAAGAGGTAAGAAGTTTAGAAATTTAAGCGACATTTATGATGAAGGAATGAATTCCTTATTTTCCTTGTATTTTCATGTTGATGACCCTATTCATTTCGAAGATGCTATTAAGGATAAGAAATGGATAGAAGCTATGGATGAGGAAATGAATGCCATAGAGAAAAACAAAACATGGGATTTGGTTGAGTTACCAAAGGGTAAAGAAGTCATTGGAGTTAAATGGGTCTATAAGACCAAGTGCAATGCTGAAGGAAAGATAGAAAGACACAAGGAAAGGCTGGTTGTCAAAGGGTACAAGCAACAGTATGGGAGAGATTATGAGGAAAATCTCGCACCGGTTGCAAGAATGGAAACCGTGAGAGCAGTGCTGTCCATAGCAGCACAAAATAAGTGGAAAGTTTACCAAATGGACGTGAAGTCAGCATTCCTAAATGGAGTGTTAAAGGAGGAGGTCTATATTGAACAGCCTTTAGGCTATGAGAAGAAAGGCCAAGAACACAAAGTATGCAGATTGAAGAAAGCTATTTATGGGCTGAAGCAAGCGCCAAGAGCATGGTACAGTAGAATAGATTTCTATCTACTGGAAAATGAGTTTGACAAATGTGAGGGAGAACCTACCGTCTACATCAAAGAAAAAGATGGTAAGATTTTAATTGTTGTGTTATATGTTGATCATGTGTTTTTTACAGGTAATGATGATTACCTCATTAAAAATTTCAAATCAGTCATGAAAGAAGAATTTGAAATGACTAACATGGGTTTGCTGAGATACTTCTTAGGCATAGAAGTAGATCAAAATGAAAATGGAATTTTTATCTCTCAAGCGAGATATGTAAATGAAGTATTGGGCAGATTTAATATGCAAGAGTGCAAGGCAGCGATCACTCCCACAGTAATGGGATTAAAACTCAGCAAAGAGGACAGCAACAAGGATTTTGATCCTAGTTTATATAAAAGCATAGTTGGCAGCCTCATGTATTTAACAACAACTAGGCCAGATATAATGTTTGCTGTTAGTTTAATTTCCAGATTCATGGAAAGGCCAAAAGAAGCACATTGGCAAGCAGCAAAAATAATTCTGAGGTATGTTAAAGGAGCTAAAAATTTTGGCATCTTATATAATGTCTCAGAACATTTAGATTTAGTTGGCTACACCGATAGTGATTGGGCTGGAAGTGTAGATGATTGGAAGAGCACTTCCGGTTATGTTTTTCACATGGGTTCAGGAGCCATTTCATGGGCTTCTAAGAAGCAGTCCATTGTAGCATTGTCTACAGCAGAGGCTGAATATGTGGCAGCTACAGCAGCAGCATGCCAGGCAGTTTGGATGAGAAGGATGTTGAGAAGCTTAGGCCAAGAGCAGGCAAAAGCGACAGTGATTTTTTATGACAATAGCTCAGCTATTGCATTATAAAAGAATTCAGTGTTTCATAAGACAACGAAACACATTGATACAAGGTTTCACTACATCAGAGAATTGGTGAACAATGGAGAAATTGTCCTAGAACATTGCAGGACTCAAGAACAGGTTGCAGACATTTTGACAAAGCCATTAGATCAGAAAAGCTTTGAATTTTCGAGGAAATGTTGGGGTATGATTGAATGCCCAGCAGTTGAAATTAAAGGGGAGTGTTGAAATGTAATTTCAACTGCACTCCAGGGATAAGCGATCCCAGTGACTTCAGCGATGAAGACTTCGGAAAAATGGCAGCGGGCATTATAAAGTTTTGTTTTGTTATTTGCGATGAGCAATCGCCGATATCGCTATCGGCATATCACTATCGATGGAAACCAAATGGGCAGCCTTTACCATGAGATAAGTTGCGACCCGATATCCGGGCCCGATGGGTATTCAACATTTTGTTTAAAGTTATTTCAGTTCCGACAGTGGTTCGTTTTATGTTTTTTTTATGCATTTTAGGCATATGTTAAAATATGTTGTATCGGAGGTATCGGCAGAGATTGTGATCGAGATTTCGCAAATCGGGGAAACCATGGGTGCACAACTTTTGCATATATGTGTGCCATGCGATAAAGCTCGAACCCAATAGGTTTCCAAAGTCAAATTGAACAATGGTTGAAGTAAAAGCCTGCAAATGAATTCAATGTGAAGTAAAAGTTTCTTTACCGCCGTTTATGTCAGTAAATCAATAAATGCAAGTAAATGCAAATTTACTGAGGGTTGGTAAGTTTTTGATGAAGTTTTTAATTTTATCATTTTTAATTCAGCGGGAGTATGGGCACCAGTAAAAGCCAGTAAGACCATTTAATTTTTACTGTCTTTCTTTTACGGAAGTATGGCAACGTAAGTAACTTATTCTGTAGTCATATATATATGTAATTTTCTTTGTTAAATGTATGTAATCAAAGTGAGGCACACCAATGCGGGTGAACATGTTCTGAATATGCAAATGAAGGCACGCAGCAGCGTGAGCAAAATTCATATGTAATTTTTTTTACACAGCAGTGAAATTTTTTGTTTTGGTGAATCCCTCTCAGTGAAAGAGGATGAATTTTGTATCAGTTTATCTTTGATGAATACAAATCCTTTTATGTGTGTTTAATACACTGTTCTTAGCAATTTGTTAAAAAGCCTCCATGTGCTAAGATCCTGGGAAAAAGAAAACAGAGCATTGTCTCTGTGTGTGAATTTTTATTATTGTTTTTGGGATTTTACCAGAAAAATCCCCAACAAGTTTGACAGTTCAATAGGAGTGAAAAAAAGTAAAGAACGTAACGACCTTATACCAAAGAATGAAAGAAAGCAGAGATTGCAACAAAGTAAAGAACAGGATAACCTTGTACCAAAGAATGGAAGAAATAACCCTACAACAAAGAGCGACTGCTCCGAAGAAGAAATGAGCTTGTAGCAGAGAAGAAATAAGACCCTATGAAACTCTTTCACAAAAGAAAAGATGGTAAGTTAGCACAGTTCATAAATTTTGAAACAGAAATTGATAAGTAAATTAGGCATATATTTTTCTTGTAGTCTGTATATATAATGCATTTATATTTTCCTTGTAGTGTGTACATATAACGCATTTCTACAATAATTGAATGATTCAAAGACAGTGGAGAAGAATTTAGTAAGTTGGCCATAACTCATGTATCATTCAAAGACAGTGGAGAAGAACGCCATAATTCATATATTTTCCTTCTCGTCAGTAGATATAATTCATTGATTCAAAGAAATTAGATATATAATTCTGAATAAATACATGCAAAATTTAGATAATTATGAATAAATACATGCAAACTTAGACAACAAGCACATAAAAGAAAAATATAAAGCAAGAAAAAGATAATGAAAAACATAGAAAAGCAAAAACCTGAGACAAAGACAAACACATACCAGTCAAAAGTTGTGGCAAGTCAATTGGATTTACAGGTATGAGGGAGTTAGTTCTTAGGGAGTGAGATACAAAGATCAATTCAAGTCTTTATCACAATATTCCTTCTCTGTAACAAAGTACTTATTTCCCTCACTCCTCTTCTTGTAAAGAAGTATTACCTTTTTCCCTTACTGTAATGAATTGTTGCAACCTTCATGAGTGTAATTGTTGCTTTCCTACCCATACTGAAGCTGTTGTGCTATTTTACATACTAAAAGTTCTTAATATGTTTATAGCTTACTGCAAATTCTAGTAAACTGACTCACTCATGGTGACATGTGAAAACATTTTCCCATGTTCTTACAAATACATTTAGTATATTTTTCTTATAGCTTATGCCACGAAAGACATCAATGTTTGAGGCCCTCTCTATGCATAGATGGATAATGCAAAAACTACAATGATGAAGAAATTTTTTAATTCCTATGATAAGAACAATCATCCATTCTGCAATGTCACTTTAGTATTCAGAAATGAAAATCTAATGAAAGGAAATTTTACCTTATTCCAAATACAAATCGTGACGCAAAAGAAAGAAGGAGCTTTACCTTCAAGTCCAAGTATGAAAGGAAAGTTTATCTTATTCCAAATACAAATCCTGAGGGAAAAGAAAGAAACAACTTTACCTTCAAGTCCAGGTATGGTAATGAAAATCTAACGAAAATCCTCTCACTAGTTAGGTGAGCAAGTGGGTGTCGTCTGCTGCAAAAGGGGAGAATGGAAATTATGAAGAAAACCCTTAATCAAATCAAATCAAGAAGAGAATTCAAAAGAACCAAAAATCTCAGTCTACATTTTAGTTATATCTATATCGAAAGTGGGATTGGAGTTATCTCCTTTCAATACAACAATGCCTTGGAAGATTTTCCAAAGTACCTACTAAGTATAGAGGAAACCTTTCAATAGAAAAATGCCTTAGAAGATTTTACCAGCGAAGCAAACTTGAATGAAAATTATGGGAGAAAATCTGAGCGTACAGGGCGACAAATTTATAAACAAATAAATTCATCATATTTAACTAGTTTTGTTAGGTGCCACTTGAAACAAAAAAGTTAACGAATTTTGTTAGGTGCCACTTGAAACAAAAAAGTTGCTGGTGCACTTCCTAGAGGAATAAGTTCATCATATTTACCAAATTTCATTACGTGCCACTTGAAACAAAAAAGTTGTTGGTGCACTTCCAAGAGGGAGTATAATAGCATGCTATAGACTCCACGCAGCATGATATGGACTCCAAGTAGAGTGGGCACATGGTGCATGCATGCCGCACATGTTACTCAAAATGTTCTATAACCTTTTTTACTATAATACCATTTTACCCTACTTATATCTTATTTCAATTATTATTTATATGGGTATACATTTATTATTTTATTTAAATAAATAAAATTAATATATTATTATTTTATGATGAATGCATTTATTATTTTAAATTTAAATAAATAAATTCAAATGTAGATTTATATCTCAAAATGTTCTCTCACCTTTTTTACTATAATACTATTTGACCCTACTTATATCTTATTTCAATTATTATTTATATGGGTATACATTTATTATTTTATTAAATAAATGAAATAAATAAATAAATAAAATTAATATATTATTAATTATATGGTTATGCATTTATTATTTTATTTAAATAAATAAATTTAGATGTAGATTTATATCTCAAAATGTTCTCTAACCTTTTTTATTGTAATACTATTTTACCCTACTTATATCTTATTTCAATTATTATTTATATGGGTATTATTTTATTTAAATAAATAAATTCAGATGTAGATTTATATCTCAAAATGTTCTTGAACCTTTTTTACTATAATACTATTTTACCCTACTTATATCTTATTTCAATTATTATTTATATGGGTATATATTTATTAATTTATTTATATGACTCTTAATATCAATGCTACTAAATATTGACGAGTATAATTAAGTCGTGTGATTAAGTCCAGTAAGCAGTGGTTCACTCTGTAAATTTTTTCATTCATTCATGCTAATGTTATTCAATGCCCGTGTGAATGATGAATTTAATTCATTATTGTTTTACTGGTTATGTGGACAGGCTATGTCATGACGGGCAACAATTTTAAGTGATGGATAAGCTATAAAGAAGAAAATATAAATATGGCGTGTATGCTATGTATGTAACTAAATAAACTAGAGAGGCTCTCACGCTATGTATTTTTGGTTTCTACTTCACACTAGCTCTTATATACCTCACCACTTTTCAAAATCGTTTTGAAAAACATTAGTACAATAATGGGACTATAGCGATCGATCCATTTCATATTAATTTAGGCGTACTTTTTAGTGTGATTTTGAAATCTTTTCTTTAACAACACTGTTAGTTATCTAATATATATACCATAACCTTACTTGAAATATTATATTTCTTTTGCATTTTTTATAGTAATTAATTAATTAATTTATGTGTTAAAATAATTATACGCTGCTTTAATGGTTAAGGATGTAGTATATTTAAAACTAAAAAAAAAATTTGATGTCTCTCGATATAATATTGAATTGAATCCATCCTAGTCATATCACAAATTCTAGTTAATACCGATTCGTTAATTAATAAACTTGAATTACTTAATTCTTTTATATTATATTTTTACAAATATACAATTTGTCTTTTCTTCTCATGCTATTTAAAAAATCATATATTAAAAACCTGTAAAACTTAAATCTCAATATAAACATTTCAATAGAATGAAACAGAATACTTTTATTAACATAAAATGTTTACATAAACAATACTCTAATCTAAACATTTCAATTACTACATAAAACTTTTCCAACTTTCAATTATGAAAAATAAAACCTTAACATTCGTCTCTCAAACTTGGGCACTCGATTCAACCTGGATAGCTGGATTAATGCTATGGGAGAACTGAACCAGTGCTTGCTGGGTCAGATGCACAAACTGCTTTCGCGTCCGACTCACGGCACACTTCCGCCTCATCCTATGTCTCACTAGCATGAAGACCACTTGTTGCTTGCTATTTATTGTGGCAGACCTCGGCAGGAACTACAGCCACGGCAGTGGGTCCCTTGTTGTTTAAGTATTTGAATATTAATATTAATTTGGATTTAGATGTAAATCTAAAATTTCATAAAATATTTATGATTATTTTCAATATAATGGAGAGTATTATTTTTAAGCATTTTTATAATTACATAAAAATTTATTGTATCAATATGGTGGTGTGATAAAAAAATAGAGAACACGAAATATTAGAAATTATAAGTAGAAATAAAAACTGAAAAATATCTATGGTTGAAATGAAAATAATTTATTATTATTATTTTTTTTAATTTACACTAAAATTAAATATCAGACAATTTGCAAAACATGATATTAGAGAATATGTATATTTATAAAATTATGTAAAAAGAAAATATGTCATTTCTGACACCAAATAGTTTTAATATATAAATTCGTAAACAACAAATATCCCAATTCTATTTTAATTTCAAAATATTTATTACGATTTCTATATTTTCAATCTTCTCTACAATTTTATAATAATCGTCTTCATGCTACTTTTTAATAAAAAAATAACATTTTAAATATTAAAAAACAAAAATACAAATTTATTTTAAATTTAATCAATATTCATAAATATCATCATTATTTATTTAGTTAAATAATATCCCTACAAATTTTAAATAAACAATCCTTCATATGCATAGATCCATAGTTTTGAAAATTCCCAAACAAATATTTGGGACCATATTTCTTTATAGAGTAACATGTATTCGAGAAAATATAGTCTTGTATTTTACAATTAAAGATTTAATAAAAAACATTCAAATTGATATATTTGATTTGATATGTTTTAATAGTTAAAAAAAAATTATTCTTAAAAATTACTAGAAATATTAAATAAAAGTTTCTTTATTTGAAATATTTTAAGTTTATAAATATAAAATTTTAAAATATATTTTAAATTTATAATATAGAATTTTAAAATATTTTAAGTCTACCTGGTAAATAGGAACACTTTTTTATTAAATAAATTGTTTATTGTAATTTTATCAATGTTAAATTATTATATCAATATCATTTAAAAATAAAATAAAATGATCTTTTATTAAAAGATTTAAATATAAAAGATTTAAATAGGGATTTTAGAAGGGTAATATTAAAATTATTTATCATAATTTGACTATACTCCTATGTTATCATTAAAATAAAATGATCTCTTATTAAAAGATTTAAATAGGGCTTTACATTCCTTAATTTAGAAGGGTAATATTGAAATTTTTTATCATAGTTTTATTACACCCCTATGTTATCATTACTGGGTTGTTTATTAAGCATCATATATAAATAATGATGATGATTTGTTAATGTCTACTAAGACCTATATGATCTACTAGATCTTAAGTAGGTAAGAGTTGATTAATCATAGTTCTTTAGCATTTTATTTCTCCACTAAAAATAAGTGAGATAAGAGTTCCTAAATCATCAAAGTTTTTATAACATAAAAAGATGATAAGAAGGTTGGTGGTGTAATGAATATTTGTCAAATTAGATTCAATGTGATTTTAAGACAAACACTCTAAGAGAAAGTGCTTTCCATCTTGAACACTCCTAGGATTGCATCGACAATAAACTCTTTCATCCCATGACATTTTCAAAATTGACCAACTCTTAGTTTCATTACTAAACTCATGAGAATTAGTTCTTATTTCGAAATATTCGTTTTCTTATTAACATTAGTTAAGACATAACAATAAATTTTATTTTCAAAGGTTGGCGTTGATCAACTCCTTATAATATCATAGATTCCCTTTTCTCTCTATATTTTTATTTCCTCACAACTTCTTCATAAACTTTGAAGTAATAATATTTTTTAATATTATCTACATTTCCCAAGATGATCTCCTCGTTTATTCCCCAATGGTACAACAATTAGGATTCTTTATTCCACCCTCATTGAGTTGAAGGTCTAGTTTTGTTTTTTTACAAAGTTAGAAGCAATTTAAGAATCCTCTTGGCATCCATGTTGCATACAAATTCTTATACATAAGATACCTATTCATTGTCATGTTTTGGATCAAGGAAAGACTTCCTTTAATCAAGAGTGTAGGGTAGGGAGTATTTATTTTACTCTTGAAGTTATATGTTATAGATTAATTTTAGATTAGTTAAAGCTTCCTCCATGATTCTCTGCATATACTACAACACCAGGCCTTACATTGCTTAAAATAATGATTGTAGAATTTCTAGCAAAGTGATTAGTGATGCTCCTAGTAAAATATTAAAACTTGATAAGATAAAAAAGTACAAAGATCGCATTAAAAAGAAAGAAAAAATGCTATATAAAAAGAAAGAAATACCAACTCATTCACCTTTCTATGTCTAGCCCTATAAAATTTTGAAACAAAACTCCAATTCCTAAGACTAAAGAAAATAATATGGTTCAATTGAAGAACTAGAATATTTACCTTAAAAACATGTATGGTGATCACTTAATGCCATGGACACCATTTCAATGCTTTTATCTAGTCTCATAGAGGGATAGAGAGGACTTGAGAGAGAAGAGGAGAGAGGGAGGGATAGAAGGATGGAGTTGGAGGGGGAGAGAGGGAGGGAATAAGAAAGACACAGAGAGCGAGAAGTGGAGAGAGAGAGAGGGAGTGACAACAGAGAGATGGAAGGAGAGTGTTTATGTTTGGGGTGAGATAATGAGACAAAGAAGGAGAGATGGAGAAAATGGGGAAGAGAAGGAAAGAGAGAGGCATATAGTAACAAAGTTAGAGGGTGAAGAGACATATACAGAGAGAAGTGGGAGAGAAAGGGAGAGAGAAGAAGGACGAGTCATAGAGGATGTGAGAGAGTGGAGAGAGGTAGGGAAAGAGAGATGGAAATGGAGGGGGAGAGATATGGAGGTAAGAAGAAGGACATAGAGAGAGAAAGGTGGAGAGAGAGGGAGGGAGTGATTAGGAAGATGGAGAGAGAGGGAGAGAGGACAACAAGAGGGAAGAGAGATAGAATCTAGGGAGATGGAAAGAAGGGGAAGAGAGACAAAAAGAAATACGGAGAGAGAGAGAGAGAGAGGAGGGGGGAGTGATATATATATATATATATATATATATATATATATATATATATATATATATATATATATATATATATATATATATATATATATATATATATAGATATATATTGATATTGGAGAAAGAGATTGTATGTTTTGGGGGTGATATAGAGAGACAGAGGGAGATATAGTTATAGATGTAAGATGAAGAGAGGGAAGAAGAGAGAGATGGAGACATGGAGAGAGGGATAGAGAGTTTGATAGATATGGAATGAGAGCGCATGTGAGTTTGTGGGGGTAAGATACAGAGAAAAAGATGGAGAGATGGAGGGAGATATAGATATAGATGGAGGGTTGGGAGAGGGAAGAATATTTTTTGCACTAGATGCATTGATTTTAGTGTAGATGTCAATTTCTAATAATATTTTATAACTTCCACTAGATGCGTTGATTTCAATGTAGATTATTTCTAATCCTATTTGATTTCTTGCACTAAATGCACTGATTTGAGTGTATATGGTGATTTCTAATCTTATTTTACTGCTTAAGCTAGATGCATTAATTTCAACGTAGACGTTGATTTCTAATTGTATTTGATTGCTTGGACTATATGCATTGATTTCAATGTAGATGATTTCTAATGCTATTTGATTTCTTTCACTAAATGCATTGATTTCTGTGTAGATGGTGATTTAAAATCCTATTTGATTTCTTGCATCAGATGCATTGAATTCAGTGTAGATGTTGGTTTCTAATATTATTTTCTTAATTGCATTAGATGCATTGATTTGAGTGTAGAAGTTGATTTCTAATTCTATTTTCCTACTTGCATTATATGTATTGATTTCAATGTAGATGTTGTTTTCTAATCATATTTGATTACTTGAATTAGATGCAATGATTCTAGTGTAGATGTTGATTTCTCATTTGATATAATTGGATGCATGATGGTACATTAAGTTTAAAGTGATTGGATTAACAATGTGCATTGATTTCAGTGTAAGCAAAAATAATTATTGACAATATACATTAACTTTTGTGTTATAGTAATTCAACCTATTAATATTGGAGAGAAATAGAGACAAGGTATGATGTTTAATACAATAGCTCGAGCTAAATATATAAATGGTTTTTGATTAAAATGTCCTTTTCATATAATCGATATGAAAAGATGACAAAACTAAAAAGGGTGACAATAAGAATAGTGGAAGAAAATAGTTTGAGATTGATTACAATGAAGACTATTTGTAATTGACTACCTTCTTATTATTGACATTTTCTATCATTAAACACTATAACATTGTCATTTTGCATTCAAAATTCTCATTTCATCATTAAAGTTATTAACAATATTTATCATCTCAACTAATTGGGGTAACTAAGAAAATTTAAAATTGAAATCACTAGATAAATCTTAGACATATTTAGCATATTTTTAATGATAATATTAGTATTAGATGTATTTACACATATTTAGCATATTTAAAATGATAATATTAATATTAGATGCATTTACATATTATTGATAAAATTAAGATATGTTTGATAGATTTTCCTTGGCTACACACGATTAAAACCAGCCTAGATCCATCTTAACTTTGAAACTATCAAGCACTGAGAGGGATCAAATCTATTGAGGTGAAAACCTTTCCTCAAGTTTTGCAGTAAAAAAAGAGGGTTGCACCTCGAGAGATTTGATCCCTCTCGACGCTTGATAGATCTAGAGTTAAGATGGATCTAGGTTGGTTGTATTGGAATCATAGGATGAATATCATACTCCATCGTATGGTATTTTCATGTTCTTTTACCTCTTCATCGGTTGAAATATTGAAACTTTGGTTGGAAATGTGGTTCGGGGTATCTCGTATACCTTAATATTAAAGATCATAGAGCGAGTGTACTTATGCTTTTATGGGCCTATTTTTTTTCATGCATCCTTTAGATATTTTTTACTTATGCTATATTTTTAGTCCTCTAATGGACAAGGATGATCTGTACAACTTCCAAAGGAGAACATTTGCTTCTAGCTATGAGTTTAGTTTTCATGTTTAACTAGAATTCTTGATTTGGTGAATTTTCAGAAGAATAAGATTGCCAAAGCAATTGGAGGTGGAAGGACTATGTTCATTCTAGCCTAATGGATTTTTTGCTTTTTTCTGTCCTAATTCACCCTAGGTAATGAATTTTTTTTTTTAATTCATTTTATTTGAATCATAAGGATAATCTCTGACTCCATATTATAATGTTTTCTAGTTATTTTACCTCTTCATTGGTTGAAATTTTGAAACCCTATTATTGACGTTGCAACTAGGAAATCCTGGATTTATTGTATTCAAAATAAATATGATGTATTTGATACTTTCAAGAAATGGAAAACTTTGGTTGAGAATGAGCCAGGAAAGAAGTTGAAGTGTCCTAGATTAGGATAATGGAGGTGAATAATGCACCAAATAGTTTTATAATGTTATGAAACTAGCTCACAAAAAGATAGAAAAGATAGATGAACGCCTTAGAAATAAGCCTCTTCGAGGGGGCAACCTCCTTTACATTACAAAAATGAACAATTCTTGGATGATACAAATGGATAAACCTCCCTTATATATATAGGAGTCTAAGGGGTCACAATATAATCAAGCCGACATAATAGTAATAACATAAGGGCACAAAAATAACCATAGTGGGCTTCTATGGGGTATACTAATAACAATATGGGGACAATAGGGGCACAATAATAACAATAAGGGATATAATGACAATAGTAATGGGGGAATCACTAGTATTATAGGGGCCTAACAAATAACTATTGTTTAGAGCATGGAATTGCACAGAGAGATGACAACTCCACAAATGCCGCAGGAAAATGGTGTGTCATAAACGATCGATAGGACAATCATGGACCATGCAAGGTGCATGAGATTGCATGTAAGATTTCCCTTACAATTTTGGGTATATGTTGTAGATACCGTTGTTTATCTAATAAATAGAGGGCCTTCAAGTTCCTTGGATGGTGGTATTACAGAGGAGGCATGGATAGGTAAAAAGTTAAACTGCTCATTGTTAAAAACTCTTAGCTGTGAAACCTTTGTCCACATCAATCAAGGAAATAGAACAAAGCTAGAGGCAAAATAAAAGAAATGTACCTTTATTGGATATGGTGTAAATGATTTTGGTTATCACTTACATGAGTATGAAAATCATAAAATCATTAGGAGAAAATATGTCATATTCGATGAAAAGGCCTTGTATAAGGATCAAATGCAAGGAAAGAAACAAGAAAAAGAAAACAAAGAAAACAAAGTAATTAATGAGATCATAGAAAAAGTAATAGTGCCTAAAATACATAATGATTAGAAACCACAACAACAACACACACCTCAAACACCTAAAAGTGCTATTAGAAGATATACTAGGAAAGTAGATCCCCTAAACGATACCCTCCTTCATTATATTATGTATTGTTGACTGATTTTGGTGAACTAGAAAGATATGAAGAGGCAATGCAGGTAGAAACGAGGAAGAAGTAGGAGCAAGCCATGGAAGAAGAGATGGACTCCTTGATGCATAACCAGACTTGGGACTAGCCAAATTTTCTACAGGTAAAACAACATTACAGAATAAATGGGTTTATAGGTTGAAGGAAGAAGATGGAAGTAAAGAGAGGTATTAGGCTAGAATTTTGGTGAAGGGGTTTGCACAAAAGAAAGGCATAAACTTTGATGAAATTTTTTCTCCTATTGTTAAAATGACTTCAATCAGAACTATTTTAAGTCTAGTGCCAACAAAAGATTTGCATCTTGAGCAGTTAGATGTAAAACCAACCTCTCTCCATGGGGGTTTGGTTGAAGAAATATATATGCAACAACCATAAGGATATGATGTCAAAATACGCTCTAAGGTAGTGGTATCTAAACTTTGACGGTTTATGTCTGAAGAAGGTTATAATAGATGTCACTCTGATAATTGTGTTTATCTTAAAAGGAAAAATTGTGGCAGCTATATTACATTGTTATTGTATGTAGATGGCATGCTTATTGCAGGGTCTAACATGCAAGGAATAAATATGCTCAAAGGAAAATTAACAAATTCATTTGCAATGAAGGATTTGGGTGTTGCAAAACAAATCTTTCGTATGAGAATAACTAGAGACAGGAAAAATAAAAAATTAATGTTGTCTTAGAGTTAGTACATAGACAAGGTGTTGGGAAGATTTAGTATTTATAAGAAGAGTTTCGAGGTAAACCACATGTAGAAAACCTTTGTTGACGCATTTCGTACCAACTAGTGTGGTTCATCGGCTGGACAAGTTGAGGAGTCAAATCATGGCCACACATTAAATAGGGAGAGCAGACCTTCCCAGCAGCTAGGTCGACAAGGTTGACCATCAACGACTAGTTTCTATTTAGCCATTGATGGTCAACCTTGCTCTCCCTATTTAATGTGTGGCCATGATTTGACTCCTTAACTTGTCCTGATGATGAACCACACTAGTTGGTCTGAAACGCGTCGACAAAGGTTTTCTACATGTGATTTGTGCCGAAACTCTTCTTCTAATCGTTATGGATCACAGAAGCCTCAATTCTACAAAAGATTTAATATGCAGAATTCAAAACCAGTTAGTACATATTTGGCTACTCATTTCAAACCAAGCAAGGAGATGTGTCCCAAGACTCAGGAAGAGATGGATTATATGTGTAAATTTCCATATGCATTAGCATTTGGAAGCTTAATGTATGCAATGGTATGTACAAGGCCTGATATTGCACATGCAGTGGGAGTTGTAAGCAGGTATATGAAAAATCCAGGGAAACAACAATAGATGGAAGTAAAGTGGGTTTTTAGGTATTTGAGAGGTACCACAAATAAATTATTATGCTTTGATGTTTCAAACATTTCTCTATAGGGATATGTTGATGCAGACATGGCAGATGATAAAGATGACCAGAGGAGTACCACAGGGTATGTGTTTATTGTAGGTGAACAATTGTTAGTTGGGTTTCAAAATTAAAAGACATTGTTGCACTTTCAACAACAGAAGAAAAGTATGTTGCTACTACAGAGGCTAGTGAAGAAATGATCTGGTTACAAAGGTTTACGGATGAATTGGGAAAGAAGCAAGAGATGGGTACGCTATACAATGATAACCAAAGTGTCATTCATTTTGCAAAGAACTCAGTATTTCATTCCAAGACTAAATATATACATCTCAAGTACCATTTCATATGGTCAATGTTGGAAGATGGATAGTTGAAGCTAGAGAAGATACACACTAGCAAGAATGCTACAAATATGTTAAGAAAATTTGTAACCAGGGAGAAACTGAGATTCTTTTCAGTTTCAATTGGTCTTCAAGTATGATGGTGAAGATGAGAAACAACCAAGTTGATTTGGATTCATTATCTAGCAAGTCAAGCAATGATGGAGTTTATATAATCAGCCGCCAAGTGGGATATTGTTGGGTGTGGAGCATGAATATCTTACTGATTGTTCAAAGGTATTTTTCTTTTAGTCACGTTGGATCCCTGTTCCTAACAAAGCTACAATGCTTCCCGTTTAATCACCATCAAGGGGGTCTAAGGGGGGCCTGGAGTGGTGATTTCATGAGAAAAATGTTGGCCTTTTCATGTTGGAGGTTCTCTTTATTTCTTTGAGTAATTATACAAAGTTTTGGGTATGTCCACAAAAGTGCCAACCATAGATTAGAACATTTTTGGTGTGTTTGGCTTTCTAAAACTCAATACTACATGCCCATTTCTCACCAAAGAGATTTGAAACTTAGTTAAATAGTGTGGGTCACATATTTACCCATGTTAGATCAATATGATACACAACGGGAAAGGAAATTTCCAAGGGATTGTAGAGTGGTCGAGGGATTTATACATTACTAGGCTAGCTAGTTGAGAGGCATATGAGATTTTTGGATACCCTATGCTCAATGAGAAGAAGAGTTTTCTACTTTTTTATTTTTATTTTGTGAAGGATATTTGTCTTCATCGATCTCAAATCTCTAATTGTTAATAGTTTCCGCTTGTGGTATTAGAACATGGTTGAGGAGTGGATAGTTGTAGAGAGAATTAGTTCATCTAAGCTTATAGTTGGGATGAAAAGACTCCTTCAAGTTATTTTCAATCTTGAAATTAGATAAGTGTTGCCTTTGATACTTGTTATTATTGTTCCTTTACTTTATGAATTTTGTCTGCAAAATTAGAGATAGAAAATCTATGTCTTTTCTTAAATGGAAATTCTAAATGTGGCACATATTTTAAAATATCATACAAATTTGGTATAGTGATATAATGGTGTACAAATCTCTCCCGTGATGCCTCCTTTGCCTCAACAATTATATGTGTAATATTCGTGTCTGGTATAAACTATACCATTGAGCTTGTATGAGTAGTAAGCCTGGTATAAACTATACCATTGAGCTTGTATGAGGAGTAAACCTTACTAGCTATAAATCAGAATAAGGCCCATGGAAGTATAAGTGCATAGCTACATTAATCATATACTAATGCATGACTCAAATATCTACTATATCCTATGATATAGTATAATTGACAGAGACATTCTAAATGTGGTAGAAAATTTAGTTAATAACAAGGGAGAGTAAAAATCCTAATGTTTAATTTCTATAGTGAAAATTTATTCATATGATTATGGCACATATATATTTATATTCATGAAAATATCTTAGGTTATGTTTGATTTAGTGCATATTAATTGTAACTTACAAGAGCTTCTATGGGGTAAGTTGTGTGAAGTAGAAAAATTAATTACATAATGGTCTTACCTAAATTTATGTAAAAAGTGTATAAATTTGGGTGGGAAGTAACCTTGGTAACTTTGCATATTTACTTTATAATTTACTCTTACCTATATATATGCTTAAATACATCAATTTTGGTGGGTAGTAACTCTCAATAAGTATGCTTATTTACATTTGAATCCTATCTATTTTGGAGAAAGACTTCCTTAGACTATGATGTGTAGTAACTCCTTGCAATTATATTTATTTACTTGAGTATAAAGAATTTCAAGACTTTCCTTCTTCTTAGGAATTGACTTTGAATCTTCAAATTTATAAATTCTTATGTATATAATGAGAGCATAGTAGAGTATCTCTATGCATATAATGACTTACATTCTTCAGTAGAGATAATTGTATTTAATGTCTAATGCCAATTATCTTAGATTTATTATGTAGTTTGCACAAATATATTTCATAAGAAGAATTTGTAGGATTTTAATAGATAAAAATATTAATTTTACAAATGGTTGACAATACAATTAAGGTTTGGTGGATTAATGAATTCTCTAAAAGTGACATTAAATTTTGTCAACTACCAATAATACCATTAAAGATTCAATGGATTTGATGAAGTTTCTAAAAGTGATACGTTCAATTTTGTCTTCGCCTAAAAAATACAATTAAGGTTTAGACATATTTTATGAAGTTTGTAACAGCTACATGTTAAACTTTTCCAACTACCAATAATACCATTGAGTGTTTGGAAAATTTAATGAAGTTTCTAAAAGTGGCATGTCAAATTGCACTTATGGACAATGAACTAATAGAGCTCAATGAAAAGTTAAGAGTTTGATTCCATCCACCATTAGTTAGATGTTTTGTGTCCTAGTTAGATGTTTTGGGTTCTACATTGGTAAATTTCAAATTTCGCCTAACCCTATGAAACCATCCACATTTTTAATGGTTCACATAAAAAAATATTTAATTTAATGATGATGAGATAATTAAATGTATTTATTGTTATTATTAACTTAATATATTTGTATGAACATAAATACATTAATTCATTATTAATTAATTTTTTACTTAAATGTAAGATAATTGATCCTTAGGCTAATGGATGATATGTAAGGCCAAAAGTGGCCTTAGTGTTGCCATGACACTACCATTATAATGACACATGGACCTAGGGTGCCACATGATCAACCACATAGTAATTGCATATTAATGTTAATGTGGCACCAAGGGTAAAAATATTCAATTGATCATATTTTAATGATGCAAACTTAATTAGCATATGTTGATGATCTCATAAAAGAGTTTTGATTTGAATTGAAAAAGAGAGATTTTGATGTCCCATATCCTTAATCAATCTTTAATGGATTGGGTATGTGCATTACAATGTAGCCATAAAATATTAGGGTCTTAACAAAATTGGTTGATTAGTTGTAGCTCTAGCACTAAAATCTCATAATAGGATGATGTTACCTTCATTTTTTAGAATATAAATATCTTGTTTAAGGGTATTATAAGGAGAAATTTTCTCAAGATTGTTTTTCTTATAAAAGGTAGAATTAATAGGTGCAAAATAACAATTTGCTATATAAATGTTCTTTCCATTAATACAAGAAATTTCAATTCAAACGTAAAAATTGATAGGTTCTATATATGAAGTCAAATGTAGGGAAAATATGCTTTCAAATGCAAGGAAAATATGATTTCGTATGTAAGAGGCTATGCCTCCAACCCATTTACAATGTGATTTCTTGTTCCATGTTGACCCTAAGATAAATCCCTGTATGTTAGGGACCTTATACTCCTCAATAGTTAAAATAATATCAAATTCGCTTGAGGTCCAACTTACCTTAAAAGCCTTGCACCATGGAAAACCACCTTATACTCTTCAATAGTTAAAATAATATCAATTTCACTTGAAATCCAATTTAGCATAAGAGCCTTGCACCATGGAAAACCACCTTATACTCTTCAATAGTTAAAATAATATCAATTTCACTTGAGATCCAACTTAGCATAAGGGCCTTACACCATAGAAAACCACGATAATTCCAAAAAGGATATGGAATATCCCAAATTCCTATTTATTATGAATATCAAACCTAAAATATTGAAGGGATAAGGCCAATCAACAAGAAAGATGGAAGCGAGAACTATTCCTCCCAACCACCATAGATAAACTAGTACAATAATAAAATTGAACTATTCCTCCCAACCACCATAGCTAAACGACTAAGTATGCCATACTTATCATCAATACAATTTACCTTGATACAATTTAACCTATCTTTATATTCATTTGTTTAACCCCACCTTATTACTTCTATACAATAAGTTGTATCAATTTACGTTTTATTTATTTATTTATAGTTGCTAACATATCCTTATCTTTATGCTTTTTTATATTAACATTACACATGTATATAAATAAAAACTAATAAAAAAATTATCCATAAATACTTTCCACTTTCCCAAGATACATAATTTATTCCATACTTAATATAAAATTTACATGTAACATTAAAAAAAATTACTAATAGCAAAACAATTTCAATGCATCTTATAATTAATTATATAATGTAATGTTAATAGATCGGATCAAAATTAATAAATTATATAATTTAAAATTAATAAAAGTAATCAAAATTAATGAACTTAAGTTGGAGTGGAAACCACTATGTTTCCATAACGATAATCTCCTATACGTAAATTTAACGTATGCACCGCACATTTGAATTATGAATATAAAAAGAATTGATCAATTCGTAATTTCAAAAAGTCCATTGAAATCAAATCCCATGACAAATGTGGTAGACAAAGTTTCAAATTTAACATTGAGAACGCTCTAAGAAACCGACCACCTTCTTTATAATTAGGGGTTTCTTTGTAAATTTCGGCAGGAATCCTGAACTTCACTTGAATCTTGAACTTGGGACTGCAGGAATTAATTTTCCCCAGAATATGTGAATGATTGTAATGTGCAGCGGCCTGGACGAAAGCCTGAACACGGCGACACCGAATCCTAGCGGACCTGCCGCCCTCACTGCTACGGCTGTGGGCTTGAATCTTGAACTTGGGACTTGTTGGAACTACTACACCTACATGCAGACTCTCAGTTATAGCATGCAACTACATGCAACTACATGCAACTGCATGCAGACTCTTTGTTAAAGCATGCAACTACATGCAACTACTACACATCTACATGCGGACTCTTAGTTAGAGCATGGGATTGCATGCAAGATTCCTTTTGCATGATTTACTCCTTGATTTGCTCCTTCTTTAACTTCGCAATTGACTGGTTATCTCCGGAACTTGTTGTAGGTGTTGAGTCTTCTCATTGATCACCACTATAGTTCATTACCTTGGGATCTTCACCCACTATAGTTCATTACCTTGGGATCTTCACCTAGTAATGCTATATAATGAGCATTGTAACATATTTTCTAATGAATCATTCTTTTCTTCTTTCAATTTTCTTTTAATGTTTTTGCTCTGCAAAGCTATGTGTTCAACCTTTACTAGCTAGATTCATCTGTGCAGGTTTTCTAACACATTTACATCCTAGGCCATGCGGTCCAGCCATAATTCTTTAGGGGTATGCTCAGGATGTTCGCATTGCTCATCATAATTTTCTTTCTCAATTAAGTTCCAGGTTATCTACAACAATTGTCTCTTTGGAACTTGATCATTCTAAATTCCAAATTGTATGTCTTTTTTAGGTGCATTCCTGCTGGGTGTCTTTGACTTGTCAAGGTCAGTTTTGTAGGTGGTTCAAATCAGGTCTTTTTCCTCAAGGAATTTTACATTATGAGTTATGGTTACTTGTTGTTACCATGTGTATTGATATCTTGATTTCTTAGCAACTATCCTGATATCAAGTTTTGTGTTTAGTTATTATTACGGGAGAGAGTCATCATTGTTGGTTGTGTATCCTTTGTAGTCTTATTATCATAATTATTACAGGAAGGGGTTTGGAATTCAAACAAGGATACAAAAAAAAATTGTTTGTTTTTTGCACAATTCTTCGTCGGGAACATCCTTTGAACTGGTTGTGGTACTCCTCTTTGCTAATTTATAATCTCTCGATCCCTTTGACATATCTTTCAATTGTTCATCAGGGATTGGTACAATGGTACATTTTCTATTTGGTTTTAGTCATATTTTCCCTCATTCTCATAGGGGCTTCATTCAATGAACCTTTGACATATCACATGTGTTCCTAGCATACTAAACAATTCCTCTAATTTGACTACATATTGGAAAGTACCTATAAAAGTCACATTATTTAACCCCCTACCAATACAAACCCAACACACCTTCCTAATTTAAAAAACCCCTACTTTCACTAGATATTGTAGGTATCTATTTTTTCATTAACATTTTTACACCCCTTTTTATTTTTTCATTAATTTTGAGCTCGATTTTTTATACCCACCAATATAAAAACCCTTCACCCCATAATATATGCTTAATATATTATGTCTTCTTTTCCTCAATATATATCCCCCAATATGAACCCACGTGGTATGGTATTTCTCCCCTAATGAAGCCTCCATGCTCATTCTATACATGGTTTAACGTGCACAACTCAGGGAGAAATTCAATTTTCATTGTTGTAAATCATGTAGTAATGGGTTCATTTTCATTATAAAATTTATTGCTATACATTCTTGGATGACCTCAGTATTGTGATGGCACCAGGGAATTCTCAATTACCTGTCTTTTTATCTATGGTTGCGAGGGTCCTTGGGGGTTGTCTTTGTTCAGTCATCCATTCATCACCCTTCACGGGGGTGTTCCACAAATATTCTATGAATTTTATTTGCAGGATTTGGTTTCGTATGGCGCCGAGACAATGCTTAATTAGTTTCAAGGGAGGCTCAACAGGGGCTTCCTCTTCTAGATAACACCATCATTTTGGTTGGGAATCACTGACCAATTTTTTCGATGCTGTGCCTCTCGAGGTTCGACGAGATATTTAGACCCTAGAAGCAAAATAATTAGTTGAGAAAATGTATGACTTTGACTCAGACATCTGTGTAGCAAAAACTAACTGGGTACCTAACCCAGGAAAAAGGAGGAAACGAAGGTTACACTTCTTGCACTCGAATTTTTCAACATATACAATTGACTAATCTACTGCATATTATGTTATGGGACAAATAGGTGGACACTTATAAGCTCTTCATTGACCAAGAGGAAATGAAAAGAATCATGAGGGACATCCGATATGACATGGACGAGATGGCAGTGCACTTGAATAAAGTAGAGCGCTACATCACTACAGATTCAGATACAGACTATACTGAAAAAAAATAAAATAGAGAAATGATTATCAATGCTACCCCCATTAACATGGTCAGTGAAACTTCTTCTCTAGCATAACCAGTGATCATTTTGGAAGAATGAATATTTATTTTACCTTCTACTATCTAGACATGTGTTCACGATGTTTTATTTTCTATGTGGTTGTGTGTTATATTTTTTCTCTTCTGCCTTTATTTTCATGGAGATGGTATGCATAGTAGTATATAAATTTGTTAGAAAGTAGTTTTGTAAGTTGTCCAAGCTATCGTCACTCTAAGATTTTCTGATTGTAACTATTTGTCATTTTTCTAGACAAATTGGTAGTTGTTTCTGGGTTTGTGATTTCAATAGGTTTTTGTATGGTGGACCAGGTCCACAAACTGTTTCAAAGAATCTCAACTGTAATATGGTATTATATTAAATATCAATAGAAAAATTTGGTCGGATTTACAAAAGAAAGAAGATTGTGTTGGAAATAATACTGAGAGGGGGGGTGAATCAGTATTATCACATCAATAAAACTTTTTCATTTCCATATTCAGATTCATATATGCTACTTCCACAACTTCTTATGATTCAATTAGGTGATCCTTAATGAGTGCATTAGAACATTATCAACCATATTAACAGTAAACAGGTGCAGTAAAATAGAACAGATCATCACACATAAGCCACACACATGAACACCATGATATAAGGTGAAACCCAATGTGGGTGAAAACCACCTGCTGCAATATGTCTCTATCTTCTTTCAATTAGAAACTTCTTTTTACAATTGTACTGGTGCAGTCCTTTACTAGTACGCAGGCTGCAACCTGTAGAGAGCTACAACCCTCTCTCGATTTCCAGACTCTCCTGGAAGGGAGCTACAACCCCCTTAGCTCTTGCACTAGCCAATATACTAGTACGTAGGTTCTGGCCTACAGAAGGCTACAACCTTCTCTTTCTTCCAGGGACCATGTTTCATAGATTTTTCAGACTGGATCCATGAACATCAATCAATCATCAAGAATTTCTACATCAAACAATCTCCTTTTCACCAATTAGCACTGAATCAAGTAGACACTTCTCTGACAACTGTATCCAAATCACAGTAACTGTAACCACACACCAAATCTAAACCCAGAACAAAAAAAAATATTGTCATTCAAGCTTAAAGATTAAGACCCATCAATAGAACGTATCCTTCTCCTTGCGCTTAGGTTCCTTCTTTATTCAGATCCAGATCTGCACCATAACCCAATCACAGTATTCCAGATTTAGCACTTTATCAGATATTCAATAACAATTCAGATGATGCTTTGCCAAATGATCTCCTTCCCCTTTTATAGTCTTAGGCCTTTCACAATACCACAGTCCAAAACCATAATAACACAATACCATGAACCCAATACTTGGGACCAACACTTTTGGATGCAATACCACGGACCAAACCATAGGATCAAAAAACTGTCGGACCAATACCATGAACCAACCATGAAAGTGCGTGAACTTTTCTCCACATGAAATAAACTTTTTCTCCACATAAAAGTGCGTGAAATTTTCTCCACATGAAATAAACTTTTTCTCCACATAAAAGTGCATGATATTTTCTCCACATGAAATAAACTTTTTCTCCACATAAAAGTGCGTGGACTTTTTTTTTTCTACATGAAATAAACTTTTCTCTGCATAAAAGTGCGTGAACTTTTCTCCACATGAAATAAAACTTTTCTCCGCATAAAAGTGTGTGAAATTTTCTCCACATGAAATAAACTTTTCTCCGCATAAAAGTGCATGAACTTTTCTGCACTATAATTTATCATCTGAGATGAGTGAGTTGCCATCAAGTACAACATATGTATCATAATGCCAACACATTGTTAATAAATCTGTTGTAGGTTATTTATTTTAGTTGAAATTTCATACATTTTATTAAAAAATTTGATATCTCCTTTCTTAGTACAAAGAATTGTTGTGACTTTCTTGGTGTTTAAATTATATCTTCCACTTCGAAGCATGTATATCTGCAATGTGGAATTAAGGTTCCCAATGTGTAGGTCTTGGTTTATTGTTTTTCTAGGAATTCAAGAGTGCTTGAAAGAGTATTTAAAATTAAATTTAAAACAGATATATTTGTAATAGTTTAAGGGATAACCCCCTATGCCCAAGAGTCAGCCTGAGGCTTAAAGTTGGGAAGATATTGTCCTCCACAAGATGCCTTGCAATTGTTCTCTTCTATATAAAAATCTTGAGGAACAACATGTTGAATTAATTTAATGGTTTTGTGTATATTATTCTTTGAATAATTGTCTTAAATCTAACATTACATTGATTTGTACACATGACCTACCACAATGATTAAATTGATTTCTCTTATATGATGGTAAAAAAAAATTGATGACGCACTCAATTGTGGATATAATGGAACATTGATTCCCTTATTAATTGAGGCTAGAATGTTGTTGTGTGCCTTGTTAACATAAATACAACATTTTTGCATGAGATTGTCAATGGGATTATTTTACAGGACATTGGTAATTTCCCCTTGATGGGATCACTACAACAACTATTACTTGCATACTCCAACCATATGTATTTGATTTCCACCTACAACAAATTGCATATACACTTTATAGTGGTTAATTAATTAGGGAGAAAAAATAGTTATTTAATTGATTGAATGAATATTGAAATATAGTTGCATTATTTAAATATAAGAGTTTATTATGAATTCTTATCATAAACCAAGTATATCTATTCATTAAAAGGGTCATTGTTCTTCCTTTAATTTTCTCTAATGAATGTAGATATATACTCCACCAATTGGTAAATTTACAATTGGCCAAGTGTTTTATAGACACATCAGAAAGTAACAGTCCAATTCCGTTCATATCTATTTGTAGACATATAAATTTATAGTTTTATAAATAGAAAGTGTGCTCTCAATAAAATTGTAGGTTGAAGCATTTTGATGTCGTTGAGTGCGTTACCTAGTTGGAAAATTACAAAGATAGTAGAGTTTCACCTTGAATAGAATTAGAATTGCAAATCAAACAAGATGTGTAGCGTAACTAGAACTAGAATAGAGTGATTTTGGGTTTTTAGGCAACAAGGATTATAGGAAAGAGTATAATAATTTTATTTTTGTAGTAAGGTTTATGTTGGTGATATGTGTGGATTGTAAATCCATTATTTATGAATTATATTGGTACTAGAGTGATTGAATCCATGGCGTTGAAATAGTTGAATCACTTTTAGGAGAAGGAGACCCAACATAGCTAAGGTATTAAAAAGAGAGAGGTTAGAAAAGTTAAGAGACTTTAATATGTGGATCCAATAGGACAATCAAAACCTGGAGAAAAGGATGGAAAAGCAAGAAAATGAGTTTGAGGTATTGACCAAGATGTAGGTCAATGCCCAAGAGATGAAAGAAGTACAAACACTTCCCATTGTTACTATAACATCAAATAATAAAGATAACCATGTGGTAAGCTCACACCAATTACCTTTCTCACTTTGTTTTTCAAGAACCCTTTGGTGATTTTGAAAATCACTCCAAAGGCATTGGCTCCAACATCATGAAACAAATGGGCTATGGTGGTCAAATGCAAGAAAACTAAGAGATTGTAAATTTTGGTGCAACTAAACATAGACTGAAGCATGAAGGTATCAATTTTAATCGACAAGAGAGTTTGAATCAATAAAGGACCACCAAATAGCCTTTGTTTAGGAACAAGTGATCAAAGAGGAATCCATTTTTATTGAAGAAAAGGAAACAAAAAATGGAGCAAGAAACAAACCAATCACCTATTTGTAGAAGCTTGAAAGAGGGAAGCCAAGATATGTCTCCACCATATAAATTTGCACCACACGCTTGGGGGACCAAGAAAAGAAGGTGAAAAACACAATCATGGGCCAAAGAGGTATGTTAAGGCATATTTGGGTTGATTTTTTTGTGTAAGAAGACAAATCACAAGTTGGAATTTGTTGGAACTATAGGAAAAGGGGGACACTAAACAATCCATGAAATAGCAATAAATTTTTTCAACATTGCAAGTTAAAGGGATGTTGGGCAGCCAAAAGTTAGAGGCTTCATCCAAAACTCTATCCCAAGTTCTCTAAATGAAAACATTGAACAATGAAAGGCAAGGGGAAGAAAGGAGTAGTAAGTGGAAAAGGACATATTATAGCAGAGGATGGCATTTCCACCAATGAAGTGAGTGACAATCTTATGCCAAATGTAATCCATATTCAATTTTATCTTCCATGTTGTAGTGAAAGAAACCCTTTTTGGAGATCTATCCTAGATGACTTAATAGGTATTTTAAAGACTCCATAAGCACCAAGAGACAACTCTAAACTATTTCAATAGAGGAGGAAGGCATGTAGTTGTAGAGAAAAAGAAGATAAAGAATTGAGCTAAAACTTTTAGTGACCAAAAGCCTTTGAATGGGGAGGTGCAATTCAAACACGATTCAGCTAGTCTTTCATCCTTTAAAACTTTGTAATGAAATTTAATTTGGAGAGTTTGAAATAATTTCCAAAAGCCATTAAAAGATAGAAAGACTCTAGTGTTGAACTTATAAAACAAATTCAATATCACATTTAAATATTAAATATGTAAAACTTACACCCATTTAAAAAAATTTTGAACATATATATATATATATATATATATTATATAGATTATATATATATATATATATATATATATATATATATATATATATATATATATATATATATATATATATATATTATATATATATATATATATATTTATATATATTATATATATAGAAACGACTGTTTTGGCTAGAATCCTATAAAAATTTGAGTAAGATTATGATTTCTTATGAATGAAAAAATGGAAAGTGTCTCAAAAAGGGTTCTATTAATTAGATTGTGTGTGTAAACGAAAGAAAAATTAGCATTTTGAAAAATGAACAGTTTGCATAGACGACTATATATTAAAGAGTGCACAACGTCAATTCAATATAACTAATAATGGTTTATAAAACATGGTTTTTGAACATCATTGTGCACTAAATTTATTATCATCGTAAATCTATGTTAACTTTGATTTACCAAGGGACAAGAGGGATCAAATATATTTTTACTCTAAAAGAAGTTTGATTTCTCTTGGTGCTTGGTAGATTGGGAGTTAAGATGGATCTAAGCTAGTTTAAATATTAATTTTAATATAGTTTTTATTTTTATTTTTATGTGATTTTACCAAGTCAAAATATTTTAAGTAATAATTACAATTAATAAGTTTTTAATTTTATTCACTTTTCAATATCATTTTATTTTTATGAAATTTCACAAAGTAAAAATGTTTACATAATGTAATAGGATAGCATAAGACATTACAACCTATCTTCCATAGTAATATGGAGAACACATCTTAATGCAATTAAATATATATTTTTTATACATTAAAAATAGTTTATTTTTTTTTAACGAAGTCGGGTACTTTTGTATTATAAAAAACGAGAACAAAGTTCTATTACATAACTATCATGAGTTTTGGCGAAGAGGACCAGAATCGGGTGCGCAGACCCACTTTCCTCATTTCTGCCACTATGGGAATTGATATTAAAGAGGGAACGGCTATATTGCCTGACAAAAGCGCCTCCTATGAAGCTGTATTTACAACGCATGGATTATTATAGTTTCTGGGTGACTGAGTCGTCTGGCATGGGGTCTTTCTTGGCACTTGCTTTGGTGGAGGCTGAGGCTTCGTAGCTCTGAGTGAGAGTTTTAATTTGTTCTATTGCTTCTTCAAGGTGACTGCACCTTCCTTTCAAGCTCTCGATTTCTTCCTTCTGTTTTTCCAGTTTCTTGCGCTTGGACCCGCTGTCGGCTTCAAAGTCGCTCTTCAGCTCGTTGAAGTGCTTTACGAACCTGTTGATCATGACTGTGTGGGCCTTGCACATTGTGCAGTCTTTGTTAAAGAGTTGATCCAATGGCTTGATGATTCTCTGTGGCTCGCCCTGGTTGTTTGGCTGATCCTCCATGATGCTGTAATGGATGCTAGGATCTGAGAGGCAAATAGAAAGAATAACAGCGGGGAGAAAGGGATATAAGAGAAGGGGAGAACAGAGGGAGTGGAGCAGGGGAAGGAAGCGCAGATTGCAAAGAAGTGGGAGCCCCGAGACCGGAAACAAATCTCTGCAGCTTTCCAAAAACACGAAGTCAGTGATCAATATGAACTTAAAACTGAAATGAGATGTTACCAGAAACGTGGAGCTCAGCTCTGAGTCTCTATTGCTGATGTCGGAGTTCAGAGAGAGATCCCTCTTGAGGTAGCTGTGAGTGTGTCCTCGGGCAGAAGTGTCATAGACAGAGCTGGAAGGCTGTTGATACCTGCGCTTGGAGATAAGGCCTGGGGGGAGCGCCTTACACACCCTAGCACTCCTGAGAGAATAAATGCCGCTACGCTTGGAGATAAGGCCTGGGGGGAGCGCCTTACACCCTTCAGCACTCCTGATAGGATAAATGCCACTCACTGGAAAGAACACGATGCGAGCTTGAAGCAGAAGGCTCAGAACGAAACTGAAAGCACCTGAGGAGGGAGGGTGAATATAAAGGAAGGGGAAGAGGCAGTGCCTGAGCACGATATTTTCATCAGAGATCGAGGAGGGGTCAAGATGCGGATTTGGGATGAGATCTCCCTGAGGACTGAAGTGACTGATACCTGAAAGATCAGGATAAAACTCACGGGGAGGGTGAGGAAAGATGGCGCTGAGGACGAGGGAAGTGATGGATGGCGGCTGCATGTGAGGAGGAGAGGGATCGAGGTTTGAGGGAGCGGTACTGCGGGAGATTTTTTGAAATATTCTACGGGAGCTGACCTGATGGCTCTGGAAGCGGAGAGAGGGCTTAAGGGATTGATCTGACATATGAACTGTCATCCATACAGACCTAGCCTTTCTTCCGTTTGACTGCTTTATTTGCAAGGGAATCCGCCTCAACATTGTGCTCTCTGAGAACATGCTTGAAGGGTGTTTCTCCCAAGTCTCTCAAATTGTCCATAATCCTGGTTCTGGTATTATTAAGGCCTTCCTTAATGAATTTTTTCCCTGTGTTCATTGAAGATATTATAATGGCTGAATCCCCTATGATGATGGCATTCTTCAGGCCCTTTTCTGAAAGGATTAAGGTGCCAAGGAGCAGACTATAAGCTTCTGCTGCATTGTTTGTAGCTTCCCCAAGACCCCATTCATATCTACAGATAGAAACTCCATGTTGGTCTTTTATTATACCTCCTGCTCCTGCTGCTCCAGGATTATTCTTTGATGCACCATCAAAGAAGAGGGTGGGGCGGTTTTGGGTGCTGATCCACTGGAGGATTTCTTCTTTGGTTCCCCTGAGCTTCTAGGAGGGTTGTTTCTTGTGAACTTTGCTCTTTGGAGGAAGGTTTTGGGAGTGACAGATCTTAAACTTATTGTACCAATCCTTTTCCTCTTGAGCCCATCTCGTCTAATCAGGGGTAGTAATGAAATTTGCACTGACTGCTTCAGATATGCTGGCCATTGTTTTTGCTATGATGGTGCCCGTTCTTGGTTGGATGTTGTTGAATATGTAGCTGTTCCTGGCGAGCCAGAGGTTCCAAAAGAGGGTGGCGGGGATGCACTTCCAGACTCTGATTAAATTGTTTTTACCTTTTCTTTGATGAGGATAGTCTTTTTTCCAATTCCTCTGGAGGGTGTGCACCTGTTCGTTTCTTCCTCGGGCTTCCAGGGGACTAGTGAGCTGGTTCCAACAATTCTGAGCCCAAGGGCAGAGGAGAAAGGAGTGTTGTATAGTCTCTTCCTCTGCTTTGCAGAAGCAACAAATCGAAGGGCCTTGAATTCTTCTCTTCCTTAGATTTTCTGCAGTTAGGATTTTCCCTTTAAGAAGGGTCCAGTTGAAGTGTTTCACTTTTGGGATGCATTCAGACTTCCAGGTGGCTGTATGGAGATTCCAATTGGCGAAGGGGATTCTGTTCTGAAGAGATTTGTATCTTCTCTAACAGAGAAAGACCCTCCACATGGATCCCAGATGTATGTGTCTTCTTTCTCTTTGTTAATTGGTGCTGTTCCTGAGAGGGAGGACTTCAGATTGAGCCAAAGTTCTTTAAGCTCCTGGGGTAACTGCAACTCTTTCCAATCACTCCATCTATTGTGGTTCCATGCAGAGATGTCATACAATGTGGTTATCCTTCTGTCTTCCATCCAGTCCTGTAAAGGCCTTAGCTCATGTTGGAGGTTCCTTGGATTGGTGTTCATAATCCTGTCAGCCCAAATTTTGGTGTCTTTCCCATTGCCCGGATGCTTGGAGACATTCTCTCTAAAATGAGGCAGAACTTTTTTGATTAAACGCCATACTGGAGTGCAGGGTCTGTCTATTATTGGGTCGTTGAGAATGTTAGAGTTGGGGCCGCTGAGGTATTTTCTTTTTATGGTCTCCACCCACCATGATCCCTTGCTTGTGATGATCTTCCAAATCAATTTTAGCCCCAGAGCCTGATTAGTGAGGCTAGGAATTTTTATTGAGAGGCCTCCTTTTTCATAGGGGAGGGAGACCTATCCCCAGTTAACTAAGCTGAACTTTTTAGTGTCTTGCTTTCCTCCCTGCCAGAGGAAGCTTCTCATTATGAGTTCCATGTGCTTGTGGATGCTTGCTGGGGCCATCATAACCGCATATTGATAGATTGGCAGTCCTGATAGGACAACCTTTATAAGGATTGTTCTGCCTGCTAGGTTTAGCCAGGACACTCCCCAACTTTGGAGGAGACTTCTCATCTTCTGAATGTGTTTTGTCCATACCTCTGCTTTAATGTGCTCCTTTGCCAGGGGTAAGCCCAAGTAGGAAAAAAAACTCCAATTTCTTTGAAGTGGGATGTCAAAGATTTGGGATATACTTTGTTGTATCTGGTGTGGCACGTTCCAAGTGTAAATTTTACATTTCCTGTTGTTTAGTTTTCCACCTGAAACCTGAAGGAAAGCGTCCAGGACTCCTTTGAATCTCCTCGCCATCAAGCTGGAAGCTCCCCCAATTAGAAGGGTATCGTCCGCGAATAAAGAGTGGTTTATCTCCTTTATTCCTCTTTCGATGCTAATCCCCATTATCTCTCTCTTGCGACGGAGGTTTTGTAGGTGAACACTTAGAGTTTCCGCCATGATTATATAAAGGAAGGGGGAAAGGGGGCACCCTTGCCTAAGACTCCTGGTGCTTTTGAAGGAATTGCTTGGACGGCCATTGATCAGCGGGGCGGTCCATGGGTTAGAGATACACCCACTTATAATGTCGACTACTTTGGAGGAGAACCCAAATTTGCTCAATGCTGCTCTTAAGAAGGAGTGGTCCACTCTGTCAAAAGCGTTGGCCATATCCAATTTAATGATCATTCCTCGTTCTCCTTTGTTGAGACTGCTGTGAATGGCTTCCTGAATAAGAATAACATTGTCTATAATCTGTCTCTTAGGGACAAAGCCACCCTGGTTCTCAGATATTATGATGGGAAGGAGATTCTTGAGCCTGTTGGCGATGATTTTTGTTGTGATCTTGTACGAGACATTGCACAGTGATATGGGGTGGAATCTGTCAAATGATTTGGGGTTTGCTTCCTTGGGAATTAAAGCGATGTGAGAGGATTTCGTATAGTCCCCCATCTTATGCTTTCTGAATGCATTTTTCACCATTCTCACAAAGTCCTTTCTTATGGTTTCCCAATGGTGCCTGTAGAATGCTACTGAAAATCCATCCAGCCCCGGGGCCTTGTCTTGTTGCATGCTGAAGGTGGCTTCTCTTATTTCGTCTTCGGTGGGCTCTTGTTCCAGCTCACTGTTATGATTCTCCTTGATTTTTCTTTCGATTAAGCTGAGAAATGTTGCGCTGTCGTGTTGTTGGGGATCTGCTGTAAGGAGGGCTTGAAAGTGATCGAAGGCTGCCTTTTTTATCTCTTCTTGATCTTGGAGTACTCTCCCTTCCACTTCTATTTTGTCAATTTGATTTCTGGCTCTTCTGGTCTTGACATTATTGTGGAAAAAAGAGGTATTCTTGTCCCCTGCTTTCAACCAAAGGCAGCGGGATTTAATTCTTTGTTCCTCTTCCTCCACACGATTTTGCCTGTAGAGCTCCATGAACATGCTCTTTTCCTTTTCTATATCTTCCGTTGTGGGCTGAGTTTGTTCTTTCTCCTTGTGCCATCTCTCCATTTCCGATAGAAGGTCGTTTCTCTTCTTCCTTTCGGAACTTGCCAGCTCTCTCGCCCACTGTTTTATGACTGACCTTAGATGTTTTAGTTTTGTTTCCCACACGAAGTGAGGTGAGCCTGAGATTTCTTTTGCCCACTAATTTTGCACAAGAGTACTGAATTCTTCATAGCTGTCCCAGTGCTTGTTGTATTTAAAAGGAAGGGGACCTAAATTTGTTCCTTTGATAAGAGAGAGGACCACTGCTTTATGGTCTGAGGCTGTTCCGTGGATTGTGTGGCTTTTAATCACCTGGAAGTTGCTGGCCACCCCTTCCTGAATTAGAAATCTGTCTAACCGTTCTTTGATGTTGTGAGAGCCTGCTCTCTTGTTTGTCCAAGTATATTTGCCATTCGACAAAGGGGTGTCGATCAAGTTGAAGTGCTGGATTATTGTTTTTAGCTTGTCTCTAGATGGGTCAGGGTGGAAGTTACCGCCAAATTTTTCCTCCACCTGCCTTATTAGATTCATGTCGCCCCCAAGAATTATTAGGCTACTCTGAATGGAGGAGAGTTCTGCTTCTAAGGTGTTCCAACAGCTGATTTTGTCTCTGTAGTGATTGGGTGCGTAGATGTTATATATGAAATAGACCTCTTGAGTGCTCTTATTCCTTAAATCTGTTCTTATCCACCAGTTGCAAAGCTGAGAGTTGCTGATTTCCCACTTATTTTTGTTCCATAATGTGCCTATTCCCCCTGAGGCCCCATCTGAGCCTTTTGAGGTGCCTGAATAATTTTTGAATCTTTGAGTTTGTGAAGTAAATTCCTGCTCGGTGGATTTGGTCTCCTGGATTAGGAGGATGTCTGGCTGTTCCTGGGACAGAAGATCTTTGATTGCTTTCATCTTTAGGGAAGAGCCCATTCGCCTACAATTCCAAGAGACCAAATTCATTATTTACCCATTGTTGGGTGGAGTCCTGCTTTCTCCTTGGCCTTTTCGCCATTCCCTTTTAACTTGCCTAGAAATGAGTCCATGGGTTGCTGAGAGTCGGTTGCCATCTCCTTAGCAGCTGCTTCATCTCTCAGTTCTTTGTTTGATTTTCTGCCAGCTTTTCTATGGGGGTCTGAGGGATGGTTCACTTCCCTTGCCTTGTTTCTAGTTAGAATTCTTTCAATGGTGGGGGTAGGGGAGAGAGGAGTGGAAGAGTGCGGGGAAGCAAGGCGAGGGGATTGAGGGGGAGAGGATGGGACTTCTGCTGATAGGGATTCAAAGGGATTGAGGGAGGAGGGGAAGTCTGGGAGAGGGGGAGCGGGAGGAGGAGGGAGGCTTGATGTTCTGCGGAGCTGAGAAACTAGTTCCCGGATTGTGTTTTTTCCTTTTAACTTGTTCCCAAGAACCCCCTGCATTTTCCTCATTATGCTCTACATCAATAACTTTTAGCTTACTGCATCTATTAGCGAAATGTCCGTACTCGTGACATAACTTGCATTTGAAGGGAAGTTGTTCATAATCTAGCTGCTGAATGTGCATCCATTGATCCACCTTTAGCTTGATTGCTTCGGGCAGTCCTTTCCCCAGGTCGACTTCAACACAAATCCTTGCGCATGCATGCATATTCTCCCTTGGTTCTGATCTGTCTATGTATTTTCCGACTGCATTGCCGATTGCTTTGACGGATTCATCCCCCCAGCAGTGTAGGGGGAGATGAGGTAGGCGCACCCACACAGGAACAACATTTGGGATGTCCATTTCTGGGTCGAAGTCCGGGGTCCATCTGTTCAGATAAAGCCCTCTTGTGTCCATGAAGTAAGGGCCATTGCGAAAGATGAGGCTCTTGTCTTCTTTTGACTCGAACATGAAGGTGAAAAATCCTCTCCCGCAGAATCTGATGGCGATCTTTCCTTGAATCATTGGGCTCCAGTTTCGCTCCACCCATTTTTGCATAGTGCGAGGAGAAGGCCAAAGGCCTGTAAACTGACCAACAAGCCCTCTTTCAGATAAAGCTATTGCCGATTTTCTCGGAAGGGAAGGAGGAAGAATAACCTCAGGGATCTCATCTAATTTCTTAATAAACTTCGAGAGGGCGGGACGGGATATGGCTTCAGAGGGGTCCGATAAGAGCGAAGCAAAGGCTTCCTCGGGGGACTCAGAGATCGGAGGCGGGGAGGCGGAGCCTGCCATTGCAGGCCCGCTGGGGGAAATGAGGAGGGGCCAACCTTTAAGTGTCCATAACCCCGCAGCGGAGGCAGAGGCAGAAGGAGGCACAGTCTGCAGGCGAATCCAAGGGAGGCAGGCTAAAGCAAGGCGAAGCAGGGAGCAGGGCTGCAGCACCCCTGCCAGGCGGGGCCTGGAGAGGCAGGCGCAGGCTGCAGGCTAGGTCAGAGAGGAGGCAGCGCGCGCGCAGCAGCCAAAAGCCTAATCCCTTTTCTGAAAATAGTTTATTATTAAACTAATATTTATTATTTATTATTTTAAATAATTATAACGTTTTAATAAATAATGTAGACTTAAAAATTCTCATGTTAAAATAATTCACCATGAAATATTAGAAATAACAAAGTAGACATCAGAGATTGGTTGATACGTGCATGCATAAACAGCTTATATGATCTCTCTGTTTGGGATCACCAAGGAGAATGGGCCGGATGGGACTTCCATGGCGTCCCTATTTGGTTAACGCCCCAAAAAAATCTTCTTGCCGAGCTGCTAGAAGGCTCCACTCTTGAAAACCGATATATGAAAGACAGTTGGGCTTGGGGATAGTCAGGCACATACTTCATAGCAGCAGGCTACAAAGCTCTTCAGGACCCAAAGAACAACAATCAATCTCTGGCCTTTTGGAAACTAGCCTGGGACAATCTAGCTCTTCCAAAAGTGAATTTCGTTTTCTGGACGCTGGTTCACAAAAAAATTCTAACAGGAAACAATTTAGAGAAAAGGAACATTGTAGGGCCTCATAGGTGTGAGCTATGCAGAAGCAACCTTGAAACTGCCCAACATTTATTCCTGGATTGCAATTTTGCTAAGGAAGTGTGGGGCCTCACTCTTTTGGATCTTCAGATTCCCGCTTTCCCTCAGAGCACTATTGCTGATCTGTTCGCCTCTTGGAGCAATTTATATCCTCATAGCATCCCCATCAAATCCTTCTGGCGTAAAGTTTGGACAGCTATTCCCAAATTTGTTTACTGGCAGCTCTGGTTGGCTCGTTATGATAAGATATTTAATGGACTTCGACATTCCCCTCTTCAGGTCAGAGTTAAAGCTAAAGCATTCCTCTTGGAAGCAACCCAACAACAGTTTTTTAAAGAAGATTCATTGCTCCTTCATGAAGAAAGGAGATGGCTTTGCCCCCTTGAGCCTTCTCCTCGAAAGTTCCTTCTCACTCCTCAAACAGCAAACCCGGAATGGCGTAAAAGAGACCCTGAGGATTCTTTCATAAACTGGTGGAGGTCCAAAAATCTTACCACAATCTTTTTCGATGGGGCCTCCAAAGGAAACCCCGGGATCACTGGTGCTAGAGGGGTCATTATTCTTCAGATGGGAGTTCAAGAGACTACTTCTGCTGGGGTTTAGGCCAGAAAACCAACAACCAAGCAGAGATTTTTGGTCTTCTCAAAGCTTGTCTTATAGCAAGAGAAAAGGGTGTCAAAGACCTCCAAGTCTTCGGAGATTCGGAGATTCTAATAAAAAAATTAAACACGAAGGACCTCTTCAGCGATGCTAGTCTAACCAAAATTCTGGGCAGATTGAAAAGAGTCCTTCAAGAATTCACCTCCTACAAGTTCTATCACATTCTCAGAAACCTGAATGGTGAAGCGAACCAGATGGAGAACAAAGGATGCTCTCTCATGAAAGGGTAGCTAATCATAAACGGCGACAATTCCTTTCAAATTCCTTGAAAATGTTGTAACTTAAAAGCTGAATTTGCTGGCTATTTTCTTTGTAACTAGGACTGCCTTGGCAAAGACCCCTCCTATCTTTTTCAAATAAATAAAACTCATAACAGTTAAAAAAAAAAAAAAAAAAAGATTAAATAATAGAAACAACAAAAAACAAAATTGATTAATTTTCCCCCATATACATGCAAAGGCCAAATATCCCTTATAGATATTACATTGATTTTCTCGGATAAGTCATGAGAGATGTATTCACTCTCCACTTTTCGATTCCTATGTGCATGAAGTTCCTTAATTTCTCATTGATTTGCAAGAGTCTCACCAATGTTCAAATCTCTGGAGGCATCACCCATACGTCCGTAGTGTAGCAGCAATGTGAAAGGTAGTCTCAACACCAACTCTGGCCTTCAGAGTCTTGGTGTTTGGAATTCATTTGCAAGAGTCCTGCCGGTGTTCAGGTTTTCAATGGATAATCATGCAAGTTAAAAGAAACTTAATGTCAATGGATATTAAGTTGACTATGTCACTAATAGTACTGAACTCAAATATACACAATTACAAAGAGACAAATTTTGAAGGTGAACCAGATCACCTATTCCTTGAGAAATATTCTCAATCTTAGGCTCACTCAAGTCTAGAAACTCAAGATGTATCAAACATCAAAATGATGTCAGCAATAACATTAACAGTAGTCCGTGAAGGTCCAGTGCCCTCAATGAGGTGAAGATGAGGAAAATATCTTCTGGAATTCATGTAAATTCCCCATTTCCTCCTAATCATAGAGAAACCAATTTTGGACATCTAAATTCTTGTTTGGGAAGAGTCGTAATATTTTTATTCTGAACTAACATTCACTTGCAATCAGCAAGGGCCTCCATGTTAGGGAAATGTCGAAGCCTCTAACGTACCCTAGATACATAATTTTCCCCTTTCTCTTCAATATAAATTCTCATATTGCAGATAACATCGTGAATTATTGGGATTCCAAAATGTCATCCACTTTCACCTTCATTTCCATCATTTTACCCTCATTCTGTAACTCTATAGCCCCATAACCTTACATTAAATAACCATTTTCATCATCACATAGGTTTATTATTATTATTTTCCAAGTCATTGATTTTAAGTATTTTAAGTGAATTTGTGATTAAATATTAGTAAATTAACATATTTTCATATATATCTAAATGTGTTATGAGTTTTGTGATATCGTAGGCCTACTTGGAGATTTTAGAATGGTCCTACTTGGCCATCCAAGCACAAATTCGAATTTCAAATTCCAACACATGAGGATTTGTGCAATAATTTTAGAATATGTGGATCATTAACTATGCACATCCAAAGGAGAAGAATCATGCATGAGAGGATTTTGAAAGGATCTTTATCTTACATTTTTAGGAGATCAGTTGTAACCACAAGAGATAAATGCGGATTTAGGAGAGATCTAAGGATCTATATTCATTGTATAGTTATCCTCAATTTTTGCATAAATAGGAGTGCACCCTTCATACAAAGGGTTGTTAGTTGTTAGATGCAAGTTAGAAGTTGTGAGTGTTAGTGTTAGTTGCTAGTTTCTAGTTGGAGGTTCCAAGTTCCATCCATGTGGTTTGTAAAGTGAGAAGAGAGAATTGTCGTAATATATTGTAACTCATTTTATGAAATACATATTGCCACTTTGATCTCCAAGATTTGATAGTTTGTTTAGTGTGCTTTCTAAGGAATGGAGGGTCCCCATCAACTACAATTTTCACACGTTTGTACATATTGGTAACATAGTGTAGTTATTTTATTTCATTTCTTTTCAGCAAGTGTATTTTCATTTTATGCAAGTTTGGTTTTCCTTTCAGCAAGTGTGATTTCATTTCAACAGGTGTGAGTGTCATTTCAATTTAGCAAGTGTGATTTCAATTTATGCAAGTGTGGTGTGATTTCAATTCTGCAAGTGTAATTTCAATTTCAAGCAAGTGTGATTTCAATTTCTTTATGTTTGGTTTGGTTTGGATTAGATTGATTTAACTTGTTTGTTAATTAGTTTTAACAACATTAGATTAAACTATTCTAATAAATAACCACCTAGTACATATAGTATAGGTATATCTCGTTAGTTCTACGAACCCCAGGTTGACAACTAATGACAAAGATTTAACTCACAATTAAATCACCCAACATTTTGGTATCATTGTCGGGGAGGTATACATAGGTGTTTATTTTGAAAGTTTAGACAACCCATTATAGTTGCAATCATTTTTAGATGTATGGTTAAAAGCATGTTAAAATCATTTTTAATTTTATATTTTAATAATTTTTCAAAACTTCGTACTAATCTATGTGCATGACAGGAATTATCAACTAGTTGGAGTAATTCACAAACAATTAAGGAGTTTGAAGAATGTCTTTCCAAGAACTCCCTCGAATCCTAGCAACATATGGGATATATGCTTCCTAAGAAGAGTATATTTTAACTACATTCAAAAATTTATCTGTCTCTCCACATCCACAAGAAGATCTTCAAGTCTCTTTTTATTCCTCTTATCAATTTGTTGAAGAGACTAAAGAATCATGAAATACTGTTGATGGGGAGAAACTACTAGAATCTAAGGAATTCATAATAAAGAAGGATATTCAAAATGATTTATACCAAGAAATCAATCATGAATGTCATGGCCTTATTGAAAGATGGTTCTAGTCAAGGACCAAATCATCTTATTTCTTAATTTAATTATTAAAACAATTGGTTTACCATGCTTTGATGTGTTTTAATGCATATTTTTCAGAACTATGCATGAATATACTTTACTCCTGTTATGCACATGGTTACACTGGAAATATGCATACACTTGAAACAAATTTTCTATTTCCAATAGAGTAGATTAGGGTAGAATCAATGAATAAAAAACCAAGTTTGGTGTTCTGTTTAAAAAAAGAGTGTTTTTAATTTAGATTTCATTTTATTTGCAGTTTTATTTATTGGTGGTGCAGTAAGAGCCACCCATATCACTAATCATTTGCAGGAAGGTGTGAAAAGAGAAGGAATATTTGAGAAGAAGGAGACATATAGAGTTTTGAGAGCCATAATTTGAAGTTACAGATCAAATCCTTTTGTTCTTTTTTTAATAAAGAGTTTCAACATTGTTGAGTATTCTATCTTCTTGCACTCTTTGCAACCTGGAAGATCAGAAAAGAAAATTGAACCAAGTTATTTTTAAAATTTTATAATAAAAATTGGATAAGAGATCTAAATTCATAATAAAATGTATAATTACAAGCTTTTAGAATGCGCAAACAGAAAAATTACTATCTCCAATGGATCCAATGCTATTGAAAACCCCTGTTTTGACTCTTTTTTCACCTCACTTGGCCAAAAATTGAGAAAGATACCATTGTTTTAAGTTTTTGCCCAATTATGTTCTTAATAAGCCTACAATTCGACCCAAACCCGGCTTGTGCACCCAAAAAACGGGAATGGTAGGCTAATTTGGCCTTCCTAACTGATAATTGAAATTGTAGGATAGTTAAAGTTAGCCCCCAAGTCCAAAAATCTTGGTCACGTGGCACCATGTGACCACTTTGGGTGCTGAAAATCAGGGGCTAATCCCCATTCCTTCGTTGGCACATTTAACTTAAGCACCTGGTCATATGCAGTTGCATGAGACTGTGTGTCAGGATAAGGCCTAGCCCTTGACCCACGCCCATGGTCCTATGGAGCTGGAGGGCTAGAGGCTAGGGCTTAGCCTCAACCCCTTCCCCAAATCCACGTGGGTTAAAAAGTTAAATACATGTTTTAGAATTTTATTTAATAAGAAATATGGTAGCATGGTTGGTAAAAGCACTTTGTGGTTTATATGAGGTTGTGTGTTCAATTCCCATGGAGGGCATTTCAGCCCTCACATAAATTTTGGCAACTATGAGGAGGCCACGTGGCAGCCATTGGTTGGTCCACGTGGCACTCCGTCATTATGCCACCACAAAAGCCCGTGAACCAATCAGAAACAACCATGTGTCAACCAATAAACTAGTGACAAGTGTCAATAACGCATAGGCCGATGAGAACCAGTAAAAAATTTCCAAATTTCATGATCCAGTCAACGTACAGACTGCTGATTATGCATTCTTGCAACTCAAAAATTCCTTTATTAGTTGCTTTGCAAAATGATCAGAACACGATTCTGTGAGAATCTAAAGTCAAATTTCAGTGAAATGAGTTGCGTTGGATTCAGGGCGGTGAGATCTATGCTTTGGCATTGGTTCCAAGTTGATCCATGAATTTTATATTTTGAGCATTTTCCTGATCCACGAGATCATGGAAAAGGGTGGAGCGCTAGAGAAAAATAACAAACACTGTTACAAACTTAGACTTTCATAAAAACCTGCAAACATTAAAACCCAACTGTGATAACTAATAAACCACCATCTGAGTCTAATTGCAAGTTGTGAAGCGGAAAGGAAATGCAACGATCTATATTTTTGGTAGTCGTTGAATCAACACAATTTAGTAGCATATGCAAATTTGGCTTATGGTATGTTGATGAAGCATTAAGTGTGTAGAGAAGAGGTCTCAAGCTCAAAATTGGTTAGATACACAATGAAGAAGTCACCAATAAAACTATAACAGGTGATCCATGGTACTGATAAGGTAAAAGTGCATTTAATTTTTCGTTCTTGAATTTGTTTTATTAGTAAACAATGTAAACTTTGAAATGGGAACTAATATGATTACCCGTTTCATTGAGGTAGCAAAAAAGGCAACCAATTTTGAAAAGTGGTGATCCAAAATACACATATTTTTTTTAGCATAGTTTTTGACACTTTAATTTTTTTATGTACATTATTTTT